>JBBBDQ010000276.1:7005000-7020000 GCA_037127315.1 Ascarosepion bandense
TGGTTTTTTCTGATATTCTAAAAGGGGGGGGAGAACGGACGAGAAAATTGGTAATAGAACATTTCTTATTGCAAATTGTTGTGAAAGTGGACTTTTATTTTGCTTAATAAGACAGGAAGAGAAAAGAGAATCTAGTTTTTTTTTTTTTTTGTTTTGCTTACGGGCTAGTAAATTTTCACGTATGCAAATATTGTCGTTTTTTTTCTTTTCTTTGTTAAAGACTAGGAAGTCATTGTTGTTTGCAGTAAATAGTTGGAAAAAAATTTTCCCCCACTTGACTTGTGATAAAGTTTATACCTCAAAGTATTAAGTGAAACAGACACACACACAGAAGAAGAAAAGGACATTTTTCTTTTTCTCCCCTCCGTTAATTTTTTTATTTTTTGCTTCCCTAGTTTCAGAAAATTGTTTTTTTTTTCTTCTTCGTTCGTTTGAAGAAGATATCAAATATGGAGGAATTCAAGATAATTATTACACAGTTACTGAATGTTCAAATGGACCACCAATAAAAATTGGAGGAGAAATTAGTACAGAAATACAGAAAGAACAAGACGAGAAATTACTACTTCAACAGAAGAGACATGGGGAATTAATTTTAAGTGTTGAATAGGAAGGAACAAAATACCATATTCAATTCCATTGAAATGTTCAATTACTTACCGGAGCAGGATATGACGTTTGACACGTTTTACAGGAGATATGAGGATGTATTCACTGTTGAGTGCCAAGAGTGGAGCAATGCTAAAAAGTCCGGCTGCTTTTGAGAAAATTAGGGACCACAGAACACAATAAGTTCGTTGATTGTATTTTACCCAGAAAGACGAGCGAACTAGAATTCTCCGAAACGGTCAAGCTTTTATCTGAACTTTTTAGCCCAAACACCACACTTTTTCACAAGAGATGGAAGTGTTTCAATCTAGCTAAACACGATGACGAAGATTATATCACTTTCGCGTCTATTGCTAACAAACATTGTGACGAATTTCGTCTGGCTGAGCTATCTGCTGACGATTTTAAATGTTTGATCTTTGCTCAGGGTCTTGTATCGGCAAAAAATGCAGAGATAAGACGACGAGTCCTATCTAGACTCGAAAGCGAACAAGGGCTTACTCTCAAGAAGTTAGCCGAGGATTGCCAACGTGTAGTCAGTGTAAAGAACGACTCAAGAAACATCGAGGAATCTGGCGTGTCATACGTACGAAGGACTAGTTAGAGACCCAAGAAATACTCTCATGAGAAGAAAGTTAACGAGAAGAGAAACCAGGCACAACCAAAGAATTGCCGTTCAATCCCCAAATCTCAAGCGACCACAAGTCCATGCAATCGTTGTGGCGGACAACATTGATCCATAAAATGTTTTTATAGAAACAAAACCTGCAACGAGTGTGGCAGGAGAGGCCATAAAGCAACACGTTGCAGAATGAACAATAATAACAGTGTCCGACAAGCGAGATTCGACACGGAATCAGAGAAGAACCGGCGGAAATATGTGACGGTTAACATCCTCAATAAGAAAGTGGATTTACAGCTGGATTCTGGTTCAGATCTGTCGATTATCAACTTACAGACATGGAAAAGGTTGAAGAAACCAACTATGCGTAAGACAAATAAATCAGCTCGTACAGTGACAGGCGATAAAATAAGTTTTGAAGCAGAGCTGACACTCCCTGTAACTTTAAATGGTACAACAAAAAGTAAGAGTGTTTGTACATAAAACGTCTGAAAATCTTTTCGGTACAGATGGGTTGGAGCGTTTTAAACTGTGGGACCAACCGATAACCAAGTTTTGTCGCAAGGTAGAAAACTCGCCTACTGGGGCACAACGATTAAAGGACGAGTTAAAGGTAAAATTTCAAGAAGTTTTTCCCACCGGGACTGGGAAAGTGCAAGAAGGCTATTGCCAGATTTGAACTAAAGGGAAATGCTATACTCGTGTTCAAGAAAAAGAGAAACGTCCCGTTTGCATCAATCGAGAAAATTGATAAAGAATTGCATCGGTTGGTAAAGGCTGGAATATTATCGGAAATAAACACTAATGAATGGGCAGCACCGACCGTGTATGTTACCAAAAAGACCAATCAGATGTGCGGATTTTTCTACGGGCCTGAATACGGCTTTGAAAGATTGCCACTATCCCCTCCCCACACCTGAGGAGGCATTCAACAAACTCAACGGTTGTACAGTATTTTCTAAAGTGGATTTAAGCGACGCGTATTTACAGATCCGCGTCGAGGAAGAATGTTCGAAGCTCCTCTGCATAAATACGCACAGGGGACTATATAAGTTTGAGAGGTTAGCTTTCGGGGTCAAGGTCGCACCTGCGATCTTCCAGCAGGTCATGGGTACCATGCTGGGCGGTCTTGATTTCACATGCGCCTACGTGGACGACATTGATTTATCGCTAGTAAGTCCACAGACGAGCATTATGAACATATACACGAAGTTTTTAAAAGAATTCAAAGCTTCGGATTTAAAGTAAAAGAAACAAAGTGTGACTTTCTCATGAACGAGATAAAGTACCTGGGTCACATAATTGAGAAAGATGTTAGACGTCCCGATCCGGAGAGAGCAGAAGCCATAAAAAACATGCCTGCCCCCGATAATGTACAAGTGCTTCTAAGTTTTCTGGAATTGGCGAATTACTACCAGGTTTTCATTAAGAATATGCATGACTTGCCCGCCCCACTGAATGATTTACTAAAGAAAGAGAAAGCCTGGAATTGGACGCCTGAATGTGAAGCGGCGTTTGAGAAAATAAAAGATACTTTAACAGCGGATCTTTATCTTACACATTATAATCCAAAGCTGGAAATAATAGTAGCGAGCGATGCAAGTTCATATGATGTTGGAGCTTGTATACTCCATGTAATGCCTGACGGTACTAAGAAACCAATCGCCCACGCATCTAGAACGCTACTACCAGCCGAGCGACAGTACCCACAAATCGAAAAGGAAGCATTGAGTATCATATTCGCAGTACCAAATTTCACAGGTATTTACATGGCAGAACTTTCACGTTACAGACTGATCATAAGCCGTTGCTTACAATTTTCGGATCCAAAAAAGGCTTACCAACATATACTGCCAATAGACTTCTAAGATGGGGTACTATCTTATTAAATTATAACTTTAAATTGAAATTGTCATCGAAACAAATTAGCCATGCGGATACCCTATCCAAGATTGATACCAAAGGAAAGGGAACCTTTTGAGGATTCCATAATTGCGGCGCTTCGTACCGACTGCGAAGTAAAGACGATGGTAGGCAACACAATTAGAGAGCTCCCAGTATCCCTACCTGGAATTAAAAGAGAAGCGGAAAAGGATGACTTTATCCGCGACATCAAAGACAGGATCGTCATGAACGACGACAACATTCCTGAAGTATTCTCGCTTTGCGACAAGGTTTTACTATATGGCGAAAGTGGTAATTCCGAAAAGTCTCCAAAAACGAATTCTACGGGATTTCCATACGGGATACCAGGGGATAAACCGAATGAAATCATTGATGAGAAGCTATGTCTACTGGTTCAATATGGACAAAGACATAACAGAGATGAGCGACTCTTGCAGAGGTTGCGCCCTGGCTGCAAAAGCACCACCTGCTACATTCAAACCCTGGCCGAAGACAGAGCAGCTGTGGTCTAGAATCCATATCGACTTTGCTGGTCCTCTTGATGACAACTATTACTTAATCGTAGTCGATAGTTACACAAAGTGGCCTGATGTGTTGAGGTGCAAAAGACCTACAACGGCGACAACGATAAATTTTCTACACCAACTGTTTGCACGGTTCGGGGTAGTAGACTGCATTGTGAGTGATAACGGAACTCAATTTACATCGGCAGATTTCAAAAGTTTTTGCGAGACGTTCCAAATCAAACATATCACCACCCCACAATACCACCGCAGATAGAATGGGCTAGCGGAACGTTTCGTGGACACTTTAAAAAGAGCACTGAAGAAGGCTCAAGGGACTCCAACGGATGTGGCTCTCCAACAGTTTTTACACGTGTATAGAATTACACCTAATGTTAATTCTCCATTAGCGGTCTCACCGGCAGAAACCATGTTTGCACGAAAGGTGAGATCTGTTTTTGATAAACTCTTGCCAAAACAGACAAAACCGCAAGTGACCTCTTATGTATCCAGGAAACGTTTCATTCCGGGTGAGAGAGTTTTTTTAAGAGCTACAAAAATAACACCTCATTCTGGGATGTGGGTCCGATTAGTAAGAGAGTCGGTGATATGGTACAAGGACCGAAACATACACATAAACGTCATCAAAACCAATGACGAAAATGCCGCGCAGATGACACAAGCAACACTCCACCCTTAGAGGAAGAACCAATCGACGCCATTTTCGAGACTTTTGATTTTGAACCTCCCAACCAACACCTGAACAACGACGGTCGGTTCGGAAATTAAAGGTCACCGATCCATTGATGATCGGCTTGGGTGGTGGGTGTTAGGGTAGCACCCCTATGAGTCGATTGACTAATGGACTATTCTATCTATCTATCTATCTATCTATCTATCTATCTATCTATCTATCTATCTATTACACTTCGTCTGTTCTTATCTATCTATCTATCTATCTATCTATCTATCTATCTATCTATTACACTTCGTCTGTTCTTTTCTTATCTATCTATCTATCTATCTATCTATCTATCTATCTATCACACTTCGTCTGTTCTTATCTATCTATCTATCTATCTATCTATCTATCTATCTATCACACTTCGTCTGTTCTTATCTATCTATCTATCTATCTATCTATCTATCTATCTATTACACTTCGTCTGTTCTTATCTATCTATCTATCTATCTATCTATTTATCTATCTATCTATTACACTTCGTCTGTTCTTATCTATCTATCTATCTATCTATCTATCTATCTATCACACTTCGTCTGTTCTTATCTATCTATCTATCTATCTATCTATCTATCTATCTATCTATCACACTTCGTTCTGTTCTTATCTATCTATCTATCTATCTATCTATCTATCTATCTATCTATCTATCTATCTATCTATCTATTACACTTCGTCTGTTCTTATCTATCTATCTATCTATCTATCTATCTATCTATTACACTTCGTCTGTTCTTATCTATCTATCTATCTATCTATCTATCTATTACACTTCGTCTGTTCTTATCTATCTATCTATCTATCTATCTATCTATCTATCTATCTATCTATCACACTTCGTCTGTTCTTATCTATCTATCTATCTATCTATCTATCTATCTATCTATCTATCTATCACACTTCGTCTGTTCTTATCTATCTATCTATCTATCTATCTATCTATCTATCTATCTATCTATCTATCTATCTATTACACTTCGTCTGTTCTTATCTATCTATCTATCTATCTATCTATCTATCTATCTATCTATCTATCTATCAGGGTGGCACCCCTGTGAGTCGACTGACTAATGGACTATTCCTGACGTCACGTCCGGTTACCAAGTTATGTATTCCGGGCAGTCAGAGGTAGAGACCGAAGGAGTCAGGGTCGTAACCGGATTCGTCATGTAGCTGACCGGAGACACGACTCGGCGTTAACACCAATTTTATTTTTGTTAATACATCATTGTTTTCCACAGTTCCCGATGTCTTCTTGTTAGTTATTTCATTAATAACTTCACAATACATACGTACCCTATACTTGTGTATATATATTATTTAACCCTCTAGGGCCATTCGTATCATATTAGTGGGGGATCTGTTTATTACTTCATAACAATATAGAACTGATCCCCCACTTTATGACAAGTAGAAGCCTTAATCATATTATATTATTAACCCTCTAGGGCCATTCGTATCATATTAGTGGGGGATCTGTTTATTACTTCATAACAATATAGAACTGATCCCCCACTTTATGACAAGTAGAAGCCTTAATCATATTATATTATTAAGTAGTAATTAGTGGGGGATCTGTTTATTACTTCATAACAATATAGAACTGATCCCCCACTTCATGACAAGTAGAAGCCTTAATCATATTATATTATTAAGTAGTAATTAGTGGGGGATCTGTTTATTAATTCATAACAATATAGAACTGATCCCCCACTTTATGACAAGTAGAAGCCTTAATCATATTATATTATTAACCCTCTAGGGCCATTCGTATCATATTTGATGCAGTATGAAAACAAGCCTTGAAAGAAATATTTTCCTGAAAAATTTTTTAAGAGAAATATTTTATAAATTTCAAATGAAAGCAGTACTGACTGCTCAGTCAATGAATACCAAATGTTTCCTTATAGGGAAATACCAAATGTTTCCTTATAGGGAAATACCAAATGTTTCCTTATAGGGAAATACTGTATCAAATATGATACTAATGGCCCTAGAGGGTATATATATATATATATATATATATATATATATATAAAGACAGAAAATGTTAGCAAGAGCCAACAACCAAAAGCCAGCAACCAAGAAAAGCTAAGTAAGAGTCAATTTCCCTAACCAGCCGTTAGGCGAAACCGAGGTCGCTTGTTGGCTCTTGCTTAGGTTTTCTGTCTTTGTTTGCTCTACTTTCGTATCGAACGCTTTAGTGTTAGGGTTATCGTCTCCGGTTTTTTTTCTTTCTTACGAGTATTTGACTTTTTGTTCTTGTACTTCGTTTGTTTCTTTTTTGCTTCCCCTTATTTTCCCTCCTAGTTTGTTCTCGGTGGGTTATACAAGACGATTTAAATTATAGCTTGATTAATACTAGTTTCGGCAGAGTTAGTTCTCTTACTATTGGTATTGTTGTTGCTATAGTTAATATTATCTAAATTTATTTATAAATGAAACTTTGTTTGTGTGTGTGTGTGTGTCCCCGTTACCTATAGACTCCAAAACTGTAGCTCAAAGGTAGAATTCGGTCGGGTTTCAATCCTGGGTTAAAAGCAATCGGATGTCTAACCGTACTGATGAGCTGTGATACAGCGAAACAGATCTGTCTGCGGATGACTATATATATATATATACGAGCAGTATAGCCAGGCGTTGCTCGGGTGTAATGAAAGCTTTAAAACTAATCCATGGTCCTGGAGCTCAGACTCTTTGGACATTGTCACGAAAGACTAAAAAGCAATAGTTGTTTCCAGTTAAAGCGAAACTGTAGACTGAAAGAAAAATGAATCAAATTTTGATTTCCTGGTATCGATATGAAAGAAGTTTTTTTCGTCGTAAACTGAATTTTGAAGGCTAAATAAGTCCACTGTGTAAATGGTGCCATGGCTGAGACTAAAATCTACAATTATACCTACTTAGAGCCAAAACCGAAGCAAAAACTAAAATAAAAGGGCTGAAAAAAATACAGACACACAGGCAGATAAACAGACGCACACACAAACATCTTGCCTTATATATATATATATTATCGATTTTCTGCACAATTGTAAGAACTGCAACCTTAAAACTTCTGAATATCGTTTCTTATGTCTTTGTCTATGAGTGTATCAAATTTGATCAAAATCGGACCACTATTTCTATAACCCGATTTTTTCGATTATCGATTTTCGATATTAATCGGGGGTACCTCGACACAAATCCTAGCTAAGAAAACTCGCAGATGCTTATAGTACAACTGTGTAAACTTTCAAGAAAATCAGTTCAGCTGTTTCGGAGTCTATAGGTAACGGACACACACACACACACACACACACTGACACACAGACACACACACAGACAAAGTTCCATTTATAAATAAGTTTAGATTTATCTCTCGTGGGTACTGGGAGCATTCGTCATTGTTTTTCAAACAGTGAGCTGGCTCTTATTTGCGTACGTAAGTAGGTTATTACGTCAAGTAGTAGCATTTCTATGTGCAAGTTCCGTTTAATTTTACGTTTGACAACTCAATTGATTCGTGGAATAATTACATTTTGAAGTCAATTAAAAACATTTCGATCTACAATATTCACATCTGGAAAGTCACATCTGGAAAGTCACATCTGGAAAGTCACATCTGGAGAGTAAGAAACAATTAGAGCATAGAAGTGTGTGTGTGTGTGTGTGTGTGTGTGTGTGTGTGTGTGTGTGTGTGTGTGAGGGAAGAAATTGGAGTAGATAGACTATTGGAGTAGATAGACTAAACTATCGCCCGGTTCACACTCCACCCACGTCTATTGAACAAGTGAAGAGGCTCATCCCTTGTTTCCTGTTTAGGATGCGGTTTCCGGTTTTCTCTTTTCCAATCTCTTCAATCTTATGTAGCCCCTTGCACATTACAGCCTTGCTCGGGGTGATATGATTAAAAAAAATAAAGGCGAGATAGATAGATAGATAGATAGATAGATAGATAGATAGATAGATAGATAGATATTGAACAGACTGACATAGATAGATAGATAGATAGATAGATAGAGAGAGACAGAGAGACAGAGAGAGAGGGGGGAGATAGAGAGATAGAAAGAATTTACATACGGGACAGAAAGAGAGAGAGAGAGAGAGAGAGAGAGAGAGAAAAGAGACAGAGAGAGAGAGAAATAGAAAGAAAGTACATATGGGATAAAAAAAGAGAGAGTCAGACGGCGAGAGAGAGAGACGGAGAGTGTCACACATACTGCGAGAGAGAGAGAGAGAGAGAGAGAGAGAAAGAGAGAGGCCTTGTTCAGATTGTTGCTCACGACAGATTATGCGCTCTTACTATAGTTGCAATATAAACCACAAGAGAGACAGAGTCTGACAGACGGCTAGAGTGAGACAGAGTCAGTCAGACGGCGTGTGTGTGTGTGTGTGTGTGTGTGTGAGAGAGAGAGAGAGAAAGAAAGAGAGAGAGAGAGAGAGAGAGAGACTGACTTTTCGGCTATGTCTTCAACTGTGCTCTCACACCCTCATCTTTACCTTGTGATAGCAAATATCGTTCATTTTATATACGCCCTATCCTAACCTCAACACTTGTGTGAGGGTAGAAGTGAGATAATTCGGCTTGATTCGAAAAATATGTATTTCTGGTGAATCCGGAAATTTTACGAACTGAAAGAGTTACAATTTGATATTTTTATAATGCTGCATTGTTTTAAGAAGTAAAAAACAAAAAAACAAAAAAAAACCAAAAAAAACCAAAAAAAAAAACCAAAAAAAACCCCACAAAAACAAAAACGAAAAAACATTCATGTTTATTCACTCATGATTATATATAGTCTCTCTCGACCGATCCCATGGATATCAGTAACATTGTGGTTTTATTTAGGGTAAAGCGATACTTATAACTGCTAGCCTTAGCTTTGAGGAGAAAGATATCAAATAACCCCTCTTTGCCGTGTTTACTCTGAAAGTTGAGATAGGCATTCTATTTTTTTTTTTTTTATCGAGAAATCAGAGAGCCGAGTTTGAATTCCAGTTACGTGCTAAAAACCCTTGGGAAAGGTATTAATCCGTTATTTATCCCTCTAGCTATGGGTTAAACAGCAGGACAGATTCATTCGAAGGCTAGTCATCATTGACGCAATAAATCTTTCCAAAGTGTCAGGGACCGGTACCAAATTTGCGCTATTTTTTCTGATGCAACCCACGCACGCAGGGAAGCTTAAATCTGCTAGGTAGCTAGATTATGATGCTAAAGAATTAAAATGTTGACTCAAATCCACGTGGTTATTCTTCTTATCCAGTCTTTTATCTGTAATTCAATGGAGTAAGAAATTGTTCGTCAATTTTAATGCCCCAAAACAAAGTTGCTCTCCTTTAACCAACGTAGAGAAACATTTCTAACTACCATCAGAATGGACGACACCAGTTTCTTAGATAGCAACGCACTGCGCCTCCTTGGCCTCACACTCTCAAATGACCTCAAGTGGAACAACTACATTGAATCCATAACTGCACCTACTGCTACGAAAATTGGTTCACTGTGTCGGGCCAGGAAGTTTTCCTCATCAAAATCCATTTTGCACATTTATAAATCTACGAGGGTCATTCAATAAATAAGGTGAAATTTTCGGTATAAGGACTTCCAATACAGATAGAAGGTTACTTTTTCTTTAACGTAGTCCCCCATCAGTGTCACACACTTTTCCCATCTGTGCACAAGCTTCCGTCTTCCCTCAACATAAAAATCTTTGGAATGATGTCTCAGTCAATCGCTCACAGCACTTCTGACTTCATCGTCACTTTCAAACTTCGTGCCTCTCGTGAACGCTTTCAAGGGACCAAACAGGTGAAAGTCTGAAGGGGCAAGGTCTGGGCTGTAAGGGGGATGAGGGAGCAGTTCTCAGCCCAGCTCGTTGATGGTCTGCACCGTTTGGACTGCTGTGTGAGGCCTTGCGTTGTCTTGATGCAAGACGACTCCATGTGACTGATGACCCCTGGGTTTGTTCAACAGATAGGCTCAAAGTCCTTGCAATGTCATCCACTGTCACCCTTCTCCCAGACTGAATTAGATCACCTCAGGAGGCCTCACTTTTGTAGGCCTCCCAGGCTTCTCTTCTTCCTCAACACTGCTCCGCCCTTCTTTAAGCAATTTAGCCCACTTGTAGACATTTTTTGGCTGAAACATGTGGTACCATACGCAGTTGACATTATCCTATAAATTTCAACTGGTTTGCACCATTCAGCAACCAAAACCTGATAACTGACCTCTGTTCAATCCTGGAGCATGCTTCTTGATCGGCCACCTTTGTTAATCTCCAAAACTCTCAAAGCTTTTTTCAATCTGCAAAAAAATTAAACCCCTTTGGAAAAGAAGTAAAGGAAAAGAAATAGCAAGCTTCTATCTATATTAAAAGTCCTTACACCGAAAAATTCACTTTATTTATTGAATGACCCTCGTAGAAGCCCTTATACTGAAAAATTCGCCTTATTTATTGAATGACTCTCGTAGAAGACCTTATACCGAAAAATTCACCTTATTTACTGAATGACCCTCGTAGAAGCCCTTATACCGAAAAATTCACCTTATTTCTTGAATGACCCCCGTAGAAGTCCTTATACCGAAAAATTCACCTTATTTATTGAATGACCCTCGTAGATGTCCTTATAGCGAAAAATTCACCTTATTTACTGAATGACCCTCGTAGAAGACCTTATACCGAAAAATTCAAAATATTTATTGAATGACCCTCGTAGAAGTCCTTATACCGAAAAATTCACCTTATTTACTGAATGACCCTCGTAGAAGACCTTATAGCGAAAAATTCGCCTTATTTATTGAATGACCCTCGTAGAAGCCCTTATACCGAAAAATTCACCTTATTTCTTGAATGACCCTCGTAGAAGTCCTTATAGCGAAAAATTCACCTTATTTATTGAATGACCCTCGTAGAAGTCCTTATAGCGATAAATTCACCTTATTTACTGAATGACCCTCGTAGAAGACCTTATACCGAAAAATTCACAATATTTATTGAATGACCCTCGTAGAAGTCCTTATACCGAAAAATTCACCTTATTTACTGAATGACCCTCGTAGAAGACCGTATAGCGAAAAATTCGCCTTATTTATTGAATGACCCTCGTAGAAGTCCTTATAGCGAAAAATTCACCTTATTTCTTGAATGACCCTCGTAGAAGTCCTTATACCGAAAAATTCACCTTATTTACTGAATGACCCTCGTAGAAGACCTTATACCGAAAAATTCACAATATTTATTGAATGACTCTCGTAGAAGTCCTTATACCGAAAAATTCACCTTATTTACTGAATGACCCTCGTAGAAGTCCTTATAGCGAAAAATTCGCCTTATTTATTGAATGACCCTCGTATCATCCGTCCGTGCATTGAATACTGTTGTCATATCTGGTTCGGTGCCTCTCCTATTCATCTGGAAGTTCTCGACAAAATCCAAGGAAGGTTCTGCAATGTAATCGTTCCCGACTTTGCAGCCCGCCTTCAGTTGCCTTTTTACCGACGTGATGTGGCTTCCTTCCGTCTTTTCTTCAAGTATTTTCATGGCAACTGTTCTGACAAGCCTTTTCCCGCCCGGTACCCCCGACCTCATGTATTTACTCGTGACACTAAATTGTCATCAAGGTCCCACCCTTTTACAGTCGAAATAGTTAAATATAACCGCCTCTTCTACTTTAATAGTTTCTTTTTTCGCACTTCCCGTTTAAAGAACTCACATTTGTTTGCTTTCCTGATAACTACCATCTCCCAAAGTATAAAGCAATGTCTATTGACATCTTTTATTTACTTGGTTTCCATCCATCTCTTATCTGTTCCTCGACATCCTCTGTACCTCTTTTATTCTCTCACTATAACCCACTGCGCACCAGTGAAATTTCTGCCTTGCTTGGGGTGAAATGGTTATGCAAAAATAGTTTTTTATATATAAATTTTATCAATAAAAAAAAACAGGACCCATCAGTACAAACAGTTAAAACCAAGCATCAATAAAAAAAATAGGAAACAATGTGAAAATGATGCTTTAAAAATCACAATTATTGAATGTTAACAATTCGTGCTGTATTAAAAACGTGTTAAACATTAACCAAATAATGTATGCTAGAACAAAATCTATCGGGTATGATAACCAAATACCTCAGAACTATATAACTTGACGATCAATGTTAGATTAAGTACTCAGTAAATATTAATATGATAATATATGCCGAATGAAATACCTAGCAAAGATTAGAACATCCAAATCAGATAAAGATAACCATAAAATGAAGGCAAATAACAAGTGACAACAGTGAAAATAGCCTACATAAATTCTTAATATTACAACCCATATTTTAAAGCAAATAATGTACAGTGTTTACAATGAACAGTAAATTCATTTCTCTAGTTTAACAAATTAACCTTGTCCTTAAATTTGATAATTTCTAACTTCTCATCGAAACAAAGGTAGCAAGATGCACTGAGAGAATTACAAGTTTGAGCCTTTGTAAGAACTTTCCATTTAACAGTAGGTGTTTTTTTCTTTTAAACACCAAAAGTACTTGGATAACGAAGTACTATATTTATAGGAAATATTATTGAAAGATGTATGTTGATACCATCGAGTTTTGAACAGGTTTTTAGTAAAACCGGTATAACCCTTTTTATTATCAAGATTTTCAATTGTAAAGAGAGTACAAAGATAAACTAATTAAGAGTATTATTACTAAATATTTTATTAAGAGGATTAGTTTTAGAAAAGTGTTTATTAATAAGGTTTTTTTCTTTTAAACACCAAAAGTACTTGGATAACGAAGTACTATATTTATAGGAAATATTATTGAAAGATGTATGTTGATACCATCGAGTTTTGAACAGGTTTTTAGTAAAACCGGTATAACCCTTTTTATTATCAAGATTTTCAATTGTAAAGAGAGTACAAAGATAAACTAATTAAGAGTATTATTACTAAATATTTTATTAAGAGGATTAGTTTTAGAAAAGTGTTTATTAATAAGGTTTAAGAACTTTTGTACCAATTTAGTTTTAACCATCATATTGTAAGGAGAAGTAGACGATTTTCCTCAATCTTTTCTTGTCATTGTCAATAGGATTTCTGAATTTGATAGCAGTGCCCTTATAACCGCTGTTCCTAAAAGCAGAATTATAAAATTTGCTATGCTGATAAAGATCACCTTGTTAGATGAGTTATTGCTGAGTCTAGATTCGATAGAAGATGGTATATGTTTAATAACCGACGGGCAATGGTTAGAATTAGGATTTATATAAATTAGGTTAGTTAATCATCATATAAGGTTGGAAAGGATTATTGTTAAGGTCCAAAGTAACATCTAAAAAGTCTGTTGAAAAGAATTTTTCTTATGAATGGTTAATCAATTAATAATTCCCATTAGATCGTTCTGAAATCCAGAAAGCGCTTCGATAATTCGGTTTTAAAAGTTTAAAGCAGTACCAATTATCGAAGCGCTTTCTGGATTTGAGGATGATCTAATGGGAATTATTAACTCCGTAAGCAAAAAGAATTCATTTAAAAAAATCTGGATAGCATTGTTAAGGACATTAATAGATTCGATAATATTTATGTTAAATCAGATAAAACCGCTAACTTTTATAAATCATGCCCCAAGCATTATGACACCTTAATTAAAAATACTTTAACCAAAGGTTATAAGAAAATTGACACTACCAATTTCAGTCTAGTTGATAATATTAACTACGTTAGAAAATCCATTACTGATAAAGTATGTATAAGTGACCGGATCGGTAAACTACAAAGTAAAGATGCCTATGTTTTATTGAAGAACCAATAAACCAAACTTTAAAGCAAATCCATCTACACGTCTAATTAATCCTACTAAAACAAGTCGGTAGAATCAGCAAAACCATTTTGGAAAAGCTCAACCAATCTATTAAAAGCACCATCGGACCCTTCAATGGATTAATACCGCGTATGTTATTAACTGGCTTAAAGGTATCCAGAATAAAAATAATTGCATCTTTATACAATTTGATATAATCGATTTTTATCCATCCATTTCTAAAGACCGTTTCACTCTGGATTTGCACAGGAATATTCCAATATTTCGACCAATGATCTGGATATTATTTTAAAATGTAGAAGTTATATTCTGATCTACAACGGAAAATAATGGCCTAGAAAGACCTCTGATGGATATTTTGATATTTCAATGGTTTCTTTGGATTCCGCTGAAACCTCCGATCTAGTGGGATTATTTATGCTTTATAATTTAATTGCTTACCATTGTGTGGATACAGATAGAATAGGTCTTTATAGAGATGATGGATTACTGATTGTTAAAGATTCTACTAAAATTAGAGTAGATCGTATTAGGAAAATAATGCACAGGAATTTAAAAAGTTTAAGACCTAAAGTAAAAATAACCAACATTAAGCAGGTAGAATTTTAGATGTTACCTTGGACCTTAACAATAATTCTTTCCAACCTTATATGAAGGTTAAACAACCCAATTTATATAAATTCCAATTTTAACTATCCCCCGTCAGTTATTAAGCATATAACCCGGATATAAGAGACCTGGATATAAGATAAACCCGGATATAAGATATATTTTATCTGGTCGGAAATTAGAGCCTGTGGTAATGTATATGAAATAGACCA
>JBBBDQ010000276.1:7025000-7030000 GCA_037127315.1 Ascarosepion bandense
TCATGACGTCTAAGAAAGGGACAGATGTGTATGAGTACTCCATGGTAAATTTAATTGTATTGCGGAAGTTGTTGCAGAAAGTAAAAACAGTTTTTTAATTTTTCTAATCCATGAGTCCATAATAAGAAAATGTCATCAAAGTATCTAAAATAATGTGATGGTTTGTATTGTGAATTGTCTAGTATCTTTCTTTCTAGAATGTGCATAAAAATATTGGCATAACTAGGTGCCATTTTCGTCCCCATTGCTGTGCCACTAATCTGTAAATAGTGTTTGTTGTTGAATTTAAAATTATTATGTGTTAAAATGAAATTTATTAATTGGCATATATCTGTGATTTGGTTGTTAGGTAGTTTGCTTTTAAGGAACTCATGGCAAGCTGATATTCCTTTAACATGTGGAATGTTCTTGTACAGAGACGTAACATTCATCGTTACTAGGATATTATCATCGTGGACTAAGTTAATGTTTTGTAATTTGTTGAGAAAGTCAGTAGTGTCTCTAATATAACTAGGTATGTCAGGCAATAAAGGTTTTAGGATATTGTCTATGTACCCAGATATAAGTTCTGTGAGGGTACCAATGCCTGATATTGTGGGTTTGCCAGGTGATGTGATTTTAAGGGCTTTTGAAATTTTATAGATCTCTTCATTATTTGATTGTTTAGTATGATGTGGGTCGGATGAAGAGGTGTTAGGGTGTTTTTCTGAAATGATTTTGGGGAGTTTATGTAGTTTTGGGATAGTGTAGAATGTTGCTGTTTTGGGGTTCTCAGGAATAAGAGATTTTATTTTATTTTTTATGTTGTGATTCAGGTTCTGAATGAGAAGTGATAATTCTGTTTTGTTAGTGCTGGTCGGATCTAGAGGTAAGGGTACATAGAACTTGTTATTTTGAAGTTGTGATTCTGCTTCTTTAATATAGTTGTTAGTGTCTAAGATGGTTGTAGCTCCGCCCTTATCGGCTGGTATGATAATTATGTTTCGGTTGTTCTTAAGTGTATAGATGGCTTGGTGTTCTACTTTGGATAGGTTGTGTTTTTTTGTTTGGTGTTCTTTGTTTTTTGAGAAGTTATCCATGTGTTGTCTGGCTTTGTTGGCATATTGATCCAAGTATTGGTTACGTCCGCTTGGTGGAGTCCATAGGGTATTATTTTTCGTAAGAGGAAGTTTGTTGCATGAATGGTTAGCGTTGTTGGCAGTAGAAGTGGATCTGTTGTCTGAGAAATATTCTTTTAGTCTCAGTCTACGAAGGTATTTTTCCATATGATAGTCCTTTAATCTCTCCACAGACGCGTCACGTGATGTAAACAAACGCGTCACGTGATGTAAACAAACTCTCTCCACAGACGCTCTCGCGAAATACGTTTCTAATTTAAATTTTAAAATCATTTGTTTCTGATGAAGGACCCAGGTCAAAAAGTGAGGGATCAGTTTATATATTGATTGTAATAAAGAATTGATCCCCCTCTTTATATACACATTTCTTGTCTGTTGATTAGCCACAGAAAAGAAATCAATCAATAACTCACAACTATCGAACAGGTGAAGAGGCTCATCCCTTGTTCCCTGTTTAGGATGTGGTTTCCGGCTTTCTCTTTTCTAATCTTTTTACTCTTTTCTTATTTTTTTTCAATTGGAGTAGATAGATTAAACTATCGCCCGGTTCACACTCCACCCACAACTATTGAACAGGTGAAGAGGCTCATCCCTTGTTCTCTGTTTAGGATGTGGTTTCTGGATTTCTCTTTTCCAAATCTTTTCACTCTTACGTAGCCCCCTGCACGTCAGTGACGTTACCGCCTTGCTCGGGGTGATATGATTAAAAAAAATATTTGGTGGTAAATTGTGTAATTGTATTTTTTGCATCTCTTAGTGGGCGGTTTTATTTGTTGTTTAGAAACTTTTGTATCAATCTCATGTGATAGGGCAATTTAGTTGAAATATAGGTTAAGTGAGCGCTTCCCATACTTTCTGAATGACAAATCCCTATCGTTAGAAGTAATTTGTCGCATCCCCGCCAACTTATTCCGTGAAGAAAAACTCGGGCAATCCCCTGTCTGTTCCTTAATCACAAGGGGAAAAAAAATCGGAAATGTGTCATTATTTAAAGAGGGGATTTTAAAAGTCTGTTTATTGAAATCTTCAAAGTCCTGTTTCGGAATCATCATTAATTGCCTCAATCTAAAACCTTTCAACGTTACTATCCAGGAATTGTTAGACAGTTAAGTGCCATACGAGATACACGTTTTGGGCGATCATGTCTCGAAAGAGACATGACTAACTGGGCAGTGGGTGGCCATTACTTTCTGAAGTAGACTGGTTGCCAGCCAAGGTTATAGTTCCCAATCAGTCCTGTTATTTGACTCAAAGCTAGAGGGAGAAGAGATGTATTATATTATTAAATACTAATTAGTGGGGGATCAGTTTATTACTTCATAACAATAGAAAACCGATCCCCCACTTTATGGCCAGTAGAAATCTGAATCATGTTATCAACTATTATATACAGTCAGTTAAGTGCCATACGAGATACACGTTTTGGGCGATCATGTCTCGAAAGAGACATGACTAACTGGGCAGTGGGTTGCTATTACTTTCTGCAGTAGACTGGTTGCCAGCCAAGGTTATAGAACCCAATCAGGACAGATTGGGTTCTATAGCCTTAGTCGGCAACCAGTCAGTCTACCTCAGATTAGCTAAATCAGTATTTCATTGGTTCCTATCCTATGGCTTATCAACAGACAAGAAATTTTGTGGATATAAAGTGGGGGATCAATTCTATATAACAATCTGTATATAAACTGATCCCTCACTTTGTAGCCAAGCTAGTTTCTATACATTTATATTCCAGATATTTATATTCCTATGGCTTATCAACTGCTCTCTGATTTTAAAATCTTTCGGTTGTTTAAAAATTCCACTCGTGCGTTCGTAAAAATCCCTGTTGTACGTTATATATATATTAGAGAAAATTTTCAAAATTCAAAGGTGTCGGATGTATATTTTGACATAGGATCTCTAATAGAGACTCTACGTAACGTCAGCGACATTGTTTTTTCCAAATGGCGAAGGCCCTGGGTTAGAGTGTTGATGGGTTTTAGGTTAACAACGGTCACAAATGGAAAAGGACAGAGCTGGTAGTCGCGGGGTTACAGAGTGTTGAAATGGTATATTTAGGAAGGGGTGGAATAGGAATTCATATTTTATAAAGATAGACAACTAAATGAGTTAAATTACTTTTTAAAGTTAAGATTTCGGGCTGTTTGAAGAGGTGTATTTAGGCGAGAAGGAATGGGTTTCAATAGAAGATTTTAAAAAAATTATTTAAGTTTATTTGATTAAACCTTTTAGGTAGAAGCGAGCTAAATGCCAATTACAGGAAGTTATCAGTTTAAAAATTATTAGAGAAAAATATATTAGAGAAAAAAATTGAAAAACAGTAGCCAGTCTAGCGTGTACGCATCGCTCATTCAGTAAAATGAATTGGAGCGCTCTAGCTATTGGGCGCGTCATATGATATGCGCTAAAAAGACTGCCTACTTCCACCGAACGCCCCGTGGCCCAGGGGTAGAGTCGCCGACTGACGCCAATTCGGTCGGGTTTCGAGCCTGGGTTGTGTAGCAATCGGAGTCTAACCGTACTGATGAGCTGTGATACAGCGAAACAGATCTGTCTGCGGATGACAATATATATATACATATATGTGTTAACCAAGGAAAAAGGGGTTTAGTAAAAGAATCCATATTTTCTAAAGATAGGCAATTAAAGGAGCTTGGGATAGGAAGGTAGGGGGGTTTAAATACCTTTTAAGGTTAACGTTATGGTAAAATTAAGATTAAAACTTAAATTGAATCCTTTTAATTTATATTCTAACATCTAGTCAACGGGGATTTAAATTCTAAATTTAAGTATTCGAAAAATTTGCCTTGTGGCGGCACTTACTGATGAATTCCCTCCTAAGATTAAGTAACCGGTGTTGTTGGGGGTATTTTAATATTGAAATTTTTTCCAGTAAACATAGATAGCACCTATCACGAAAATTCCTCGGAATACGGGCTGAACCTATCAGTTTCCAGCTAATTTCAGGATCCAGCACTTCCTCTTTCATTTTCCAGAATGCCCGCAAAAGGGCTGTCTGGTACCTCTGACCGGGGTTCGAAAAGGAATACCTGTAGTTATACAGTCTTTGTTTGAAAGGACCGGCGGACATACCGATATAGTTCCGGGAGTCGTTTTTTTTTTTTTTTGTTAGATGGAGAAATGCGGGCTTCATAAATCACCTGGGTGTATTTGCATTTTCCCTCCACCGGGCAGGCGTCCACAGAATTACAGTTGCATTCGTTTAGAATTCCGGACATAGATTCAGCATTGCGCAAGTTCCCCAGAATACTCCTATTATGGGAACCAATAAGGCTGTCCATATTCGGGGTGCAAGAATAACTAATTTTAAGGGTGTACCTATTAAAAATCTTCCGTAGAGAGTTACTGTTATTAAAATTTTTGTCTATTAACTTGAGAAAATATTTACCAATATTGATGTTAGTTAGTTTACAATAAGGCGGGGTTAAACCAAATTATCTTTCTTTTTCTACAGTTTCCTTTATTTTTATTTTTGGACGATTCGGAGTCTATTGTAGGTTTATTATATGTTAACTTGTTCTTATATCCGCTTTTTTAAAGGGCCTTATTGAAATATTTTTACTTGAGTTGAAAGTTTTAATATTGGATGATAATTGGTTGATTCTATTATTCACTATATTGGGTATCTGTTTTATAATATTTTTGGGGTGGTTGGATGAAATATTAATATAAGTGGGGGAACTATTTTCTTTGAGAAATGGTTGGTAGGATCCATCATTTAAGTTAAGAGTGATGTCTAGATAGTTTACAATTTTAAGATTAGAGGTGACTTCGACTTTAAAACCGAGGTACTTCAGGGCTCTAATTATTTTTTTGTGTATCCTATTTGTGTAGGGCCCATTGGAATTAGGGATAATT
>JBBBDQ010000276.1:7035000-7112500 GCA_037127315.1 Ascarosepion bandense
ATATACTTGCTTCCCCGATAGCTACAATCTCCAGGAATTTAAATGTAAGATCAATAGACATCTCCTCTCACACGAACTCGCATCCATTCTCTCAAACTCTTTCCCCGTCTACTCCATCCCCATCTTCGGTATCCTCATCCGCCTATTACCCTTCTCCTGACATTTCCTATAACTAACCCCTATTTCTCATCACTTTCCCCTATATAACCCCCGCGAATAAGAAGAACTGAATGCATGGTCATCAGCAAAAAGTGCAACCCAAAATGCCAATTACAGGTGGGGGGTACCAGAATCAAGCAAGTACAAAAATTTAAATACCTAGGAAGTGTTCTAACAGGAGATGGAAAGTTCGACACAGAGATCCGAAGGTGAATTGGCATGGCAAAGGACGCGTTCCAGAAGCTGAGTAAAGTACTAACACACAGGAAACTTTCACTAGAAACAAAGAAAAGAGTGCTGGATTGCTATGTGATGTCAGTTCTTCAATATGGCAGTGAATGCTGGACAATATTATGGAAGCGGCCGAAATGTGGTTCTACAGAAGGATGCTACGGATATCGTGGACTGAGCATGCAAGCAACGATGAGGTGTTGGAAAGAATTGCAACAAAAAGGAAATTAATACTGAGCATCAGGAAGAGACAACTGAAGTTCCTGGGACACGCAATGAGGAAGGAGAGCCTGGAGAACCTGATACTAACTGGCTAGATAGAAGGAAAGAGAGACAGAGGAAGGCAGCGGATAACATATTTGCAGGGACTGATCAGGTGGATGACGGAACGGGGGTTGCCAGGAGTAACAGGAGCAAACATACTAAGAGCCCAAGGGATAGGGAGACGTGGAGAACCATGATCACCTACGTCCTGAAGGGACAGGGCACATAGAAGAAGAAGAAGAAGAAGAAGAAGATAACTGTAGGGGGTTTGTAGCTTTCTTTCCGTCTCTGCTATCAGCTCTGCATCATCTAAGCCCACGTCTTCTGGGTATCGTCTTGCCACCTCGGCGATACAACAGGAAATTAGATGGCTGTTTTCTAATTGATGGTTGAATGTTTTTATGTTTTTGCATTGTTTCCAGTGCTTGTCGGCTTACGGCCTATCCTGTTGAATGCACCGGTTCTCGGTCGATCACCGAAGTTAAGCAACGTTGAACCTGGTCAGTACTTAGATGGGTGACCGCTTGGGAATACCATGTGCTGTAAGCGTTTAGTGATGGATGTGTGTTGTGGTGCAGTGGATATCGGCTCGGAAAGAGAAATCGGTGGGTCGAGTTCGAATTCCAGTCGAATACCCTGCATTCACTTAAGCACTGCTACCATTGGGAAAGATGTTAATCCATCCCTTTCCTCCAGTTATGGGTTAAATAACAAGGGCAAGACTTGGGGACACTGGCCTTAAAAAACAAATCCCAGTGAATCTTGATACTCGAAAAGAAAAAAGTATTACTAGACACAAAATGTATATATAAAAAAAAAACAACAACAATAAATTGTTGAAAGAAAAAGGTATTACCAGCAATAAATGACCCGCCGAGGTTGATCTAAACTTATTTATAAATGGAACTGTGTGTGTGTGTGTGTCCGTTACTTATAGACTCAAAAATGGCTGAACCGATTTTTTTGGAAAATTTACACAGTTGTACTATAAGCGTCTGCGAGTGTTCTTAGCTAGGTTTTGTTTCGAGGTACCCCAGATAAATATCGAAAATCGATAATCGAAAAAATCGGGTTACAGAAGGAGTGGTCCGATTTTAATCAAATTTGATACACTCATAGACAAAGACATAAGAAACGATATTCAGAAATTTCAAGGTTGCAGTTCTTACAATAGTGCAAAAAATCGATATTTTGGGTCTGATCAAAATCAATTTTTCGGCCCTTTCATTTTAGTTTTGGCTTCGGGTTTGGCTCTAAGTAGGTATAATTGTAGTTCTTAGTCTCAGCCATGATACCATTTACACAGAGGACTTATTTAGCTTTCAAAATTCAGTTTACGACGAAAAACATTTATTTGATATCGATACCAGGAAATCAAAATTTGACTTACATGCATTCATTTTTCTTTCAGTCTACAGTTTCGCTTTAACTGGAAACAACTATTGCTTTTTAGTCTTTCATGCCAATGTCCAAAGAGTCCGAGCTTCAAGACCATGGATTAGTTTTAAAGCTTTCATTACACCCGGGCAACGCCAGGCTATACTGCTAGTATGCCATAGAAACAAAACAACCAACCAAGTATTGCTTGTGCCATTTATTTTGCTAAAAGGTTTGCAGATGGTTGGTTTCAAGTTAGTATATGGCATCTTGATATTTGAATTGTTGGTGTATGGCACCTTTTTTTTTTTTTGGACAGCCGTGTTGAGCATTTCGTTCCCCTAGATGACGACATGAATTGGTATTCAGAGAATAATGATTTTGTTTTTAATTAGAATTAATATTCAATAGTTTCGGGATTAAGGGGTTTGCTGTCTTTATGTTTCACTGGCGTGAGTACAGATTCTGAATCGGAGAAAAAAAAATTAGTGGCCCATACAATCCGTTGTAGTGCAGTGGATATCGGCTCGGAACGAAAAATCGGTGGGCCGAGTTCGAATTCCAATTGAATTGATTGCATTCACTTATGCGCAAATACCCTTGGGAAAGGTATTAATTCGTTTCTTCCTTCTAGTTATGTTCTAAATAACAGGACAGATTGGGTTCTATAGCCTCGGCTGGCAACCAGTCTACCGCAGAAAGTAAAGGCAACCTACTGCGGGATAATCTTCGGCCCAGTCAGTCATGTCTCTTTTGAGACATGATCGCCCAAAGCGTGTATCACGTATGGCACTTATCCGACTGACTATATAATAGTTGGAAACGATTAAGTTTTCTGCTGGGCATAAAGTGGGTGTCCTGATTTCTATTGTTATGAAGTAATAGACTGATCCCCCATTAATTACTACTTAATAATATAACATTTCTTTCCCCTCTAGCTATGAGTCAAATAACAGGACAGATTGGGTTCTATAGCCTTTTCTGGCAACCATTCTACCACATAAAGCAATGGCAACCTACTGCGGGATAATCTTCTGCTCAGTCAGTCGTCATATTTTCTTTTTAAATATTCAGACATATTGTGTGCAGGTGTTAAAAAAGTTCACATATAAATCTACTTATTACATGAGCAGTATATAGAAGATAATGTGTAGTAGAATCATTCAAAATCTAGAACAAGGAAATGGAATATTTTTTAATTATTCCCCCTCCCCTGAAAGAAGGCGATAAAACCACTAAGATGCAATTTTACAGAGGGAATTATGGGGGAAAATTTTGAGGAGAGCGGACAGTAAAAGTGTAAGATAGCCACAACGACAACAAGTTTATTTCTGTACCAACGAGATACAAATACAAAAATACATTTGTCTCGTGACCACAGTCGTTTATTTAACACCGGAGGAAGTAACTTTCTATTGATGCTGATCCAAATAATCGCTTTCTAACTGTTCCCGTTTCAGCCCAATCAAAAACGAACGCTCTCCTCCTACCTTCCGCACTCCCACGGATTCTCGTAGCTCCGAGTGTTAAGAAATTTCAATTGTCAACTATCGTTAGCCACTTCTAAACACGATCTGTACGCACAGCTTTAGCTTTCTTCATTATTTATTGTTCAATAAGTACAAATATGGCACAAGGCCTAAAACGGGGATGGAGAAGGCTGGTTTTCATCTGTCCTAATTTAACTTAGCTATTCACTTTCGTCGACCCTGACACACTTATAATAAACCTTACACCATAATACCAAATTTTTACTTACCATTCTTACAACGTCCACCATAATACCTCAGCTGCTCTATGTAGTCATACTTAACTCCCATATGTACAATTTTCAGTGGAGGGCATGGGCAGAAAACAACAACATTTAAAATCCCCAATGATTTTATACAATGAATACAATATTTACAAACACTAAATAAAATCGTATTAGTAATAAAAGCTCCTCACTACTCTAATATTGTGACAGCAAAGTCAGTTCCCTGGACGAAAAATAATGCGTGGCTTTATGAATATGATAATACCACTTATCCGATCAGCAAATACTCACACAATCACTCACACATTTAAACACCATAACAAAAACGAAAAGCACACTTGAAAAATACCGAAAGACGCCACGCATCCACCGGAGAACTAACATTGCTGAACACCTAAGCGGGAAGGGGTGGGGGATTAAACTAAAAGAAAACTGGGGACAAAAAGAAAAAGGAGCCAATGAGCATTCATAACCTAGCTAAGTTAACTTTAATTAAAAAAACAGAAAAATAAAAAGATCCCTAAGCTAACCTAACAGGGAAGGGGTGCACATGTTCCACCCAGCACACCCAAAATCCTGATGCCTAACCAGCATCAAACAACCACTCCAGGTCAGCACCTTTCACTCGACAGAAACGCGCAAGACTCACCCACCTTTTGCCAAATTCAGATGGAGTGAGTCATTTCCTTTCCGTCTTGATCTTGACTTTAAGCTGATGCTTAAAGAACAAGATCAGTTGGGGAGACGTAAACTTCTCATCACCATAGAATTCCTTCTGTCTCGTCGCCCAAATCACGACTCGCATAACACCTAGTAAGCAAAAGAGCACATAGTGCTCAGCCCTAGATAACGGCGGTACGACATTGCTACAAACAGTACTAGCCTCAAGGATAAAGAACTTTCCACGCAGCATACGAACCATGAGGTCTTCAAGAAACTTACACAACGGGGCAACAACACTGCAGTGGAAGAAGGCATGATCGACGGTTTCCGCCGACAGCCAACAACGCACGCAGGTTGAATTCGGTTTTAGGCCTGCTGCATGAAGCTTCTTGCCTACCCAGAGTACCTTACAGATCATCAGCCAGGTGAGTGATGTCTCATCATTAGTGAGATATTTCAACCCGGGCGCCCAAGGCCATATGGAGCGAGCCTCCTGCTTCGTAAGCCCGAGCTCGCCTATCAGTTCATCTTGAACGGCCCCCCTAACTAACACCCAATATAATACCTTAGGAGACAACGTTTGGGCGTTAGAGAGGCCATCCGTAGCCCGCAAGAGAAACTGGAGAGCCAAACGACATTCTTTATAGAAGGAGCACTCGCTACGAGTAGTACGGTCGGCCTCCTCCTCCGACAAGTGTACACTTCTCAAGGATGGAAAGTGTTTATGCACGTCCTCTTTAACGAGGGCGCTGTTCTCATCCGCCAGCATACACATTCGATCCAGAAATCTAATGCGAAGCGTATGTTGACGAATCTCAACGCTTGGCATGCCCAGACCGCCCTCAGAAGGATGAAGGTAACAGATCTCGCGACGCACCTTGGGAGCCTTGCCTTCTCCCCAAAGGAAGGAGAACAAGAGCTGTATTAACCCCAAACGAGTGGCACACGGGAGAGGAAGTACCGAGAGTCGGTAAAGGAGAATCGGGTAGATGTGCGAGGCACATACTTCCGCCCCCCCTTTAAGGAATTTAGCTTTCTTCCTACCCAAAGGTAGAAAACGGCTTCCTTTTATACAGCTTAGGGCCATGTAATCTGCATATGAGCAACGAGACTTTTCGTTACTTCGCGAGAACTATACAACATATAACAGCTGTGCGCCGCCATGTTGGTTTTCTATTTGCAATTAACACGACGCGCACACGCGTGGTCATTTCTAAGGTAGGTCATTTTTTCCTCACGTCGCTTCTTCTGCCGACGCATCACTCTTTTCATTACAACAAACTTATGACCTCAAGTGTCAGCCTGTGGAAGTCACATTGTCTAATGAGAGCAGATATTGACTGAAAGACAAGAAGCTGGTAGGCACTTAGCATATAACTTATGGAAACACATAGCCATTTCAGAGGTAATATTAGGAGATCTCATCATCATTCTGCGGCCTCGGCCGAGATTCAAAATCTTCTCAGTAGCTGAATACTTGATGCCTCGCCAGAGCTACCAAGGGTGTTTTTATCGTGACACCATCACTAGATGGGTTGCCTACCACGGCTTAAGAGAGGCCCATTCATCCACATTGAGAGAAGGATATCCCGCGCCAGTTTCCCAACCTGGTATTTTTTACAACCTCGCGGTATAGGAGACCTATCTATCATTCTAGTCTTCTGTTATATGCCGCATTCCATCAAGACGTAGGCGATCATGGCCCTCCATATCTTCAAGTACCTTTTAGCTCTAAATACGTTTTGTCTTGGTATTTCTTCTAAACCCTGCTCTGCCATACATTTGCTCAAACTTATAACTCTAGAACATAAATGTATAGAAACTAGCATTGGCACAAAGTGAGGGATCATTTTATATATTGATTATAATGTAGAATTGATCCCCCACTTGATATTTTGCTAGAACATTAATAAGAAAATTATCTGTCTAAGGAGGCTTCTATGTGCCGTATTCCTTCATGACGTAGGCGATCATGGTCTTCTACATCTCGCTATCCCTAGTAGCTTTTAACACCCTTCTCTTGTTGCTCCTTCCAAATCCTGTACTGCTATCCATTTGTTCAAGCTCAAAAATCTAGAATATAAATGTATAGAAACGAGCATGGCCATAAAGTGAGGCATTAGTTTATGTATAGATTATAATTTAGACTTATATTTGACTGGAACATTAATGAATAAATTCTCTACGTCTAGAGAGGCTTCTTCTTCTATGTGCCATATCCTTTCAGGACGTAGGCGATCATGGCCCTCCACATCTCCCTATCCCTTGTAACACTTTTTACTTGTTACTCCTCCAAAACCCTGCTCTGTCATCTATTTTATTATGCCCATAAATTTAGAATAAACATATATAGAAACTAGCATGGCCACAAAGTGAGGGATTGGTTTATCTATTGATTATAATACAAAATTGATCCCCCACTTTATATTTTACAAGAACATTAACAAGAAAATTCTCTACGTCTAGGGAGGCTTCTTCTTCTATGTGCCGTATCCCTTCATGACGTAGGCGATCATGGCCTTCCTCATTTCCCTACACATAGTAGCTCTTACATTCCTCTCTTTTTATCCCTCCCAAACCCTGCTCTACCATCCATTTGCTTAAGTCCATCAGGTATGTCACGCGCTGTTTCACCCAGTCTCTTTTCCTCTATCTGCCCCGTGAGTATCAAGTTCTCCAAGACTTTCTTCCGCATCACTTACCCGAGAAACTTCGTTACGGCGATGAGAAAGAAACCTACGCCGAGATGCCGGATCATACAATATTGCAGATTCTTTGGATTTTGGAAATCTCTAAATATAAAGCACCAGACCTAATTTGGCAGCTGTAGTTAAAGAGTAAATTTCTGTTTGGTTTCGGTTCCACCGCTCGCTTCACTCGTGGGTTTGAAGCTTCCAGACAAATATAAACAGAGTCTTAACTCAATGCTTGCTTGCTCTCTTGCTCTTACTCTTGCTCCTCTCTCTCTCTCTCGCACGTCACCAGGGTCACAATATTTATTCATGTAAAAAATACACGAATTGTGGCACAAGGTCGAAAAAAGGAAGGGGTAGAGGGCGGTCTTCAGTTAATAATCCTATACCTAGCTAAACACGTCACCAGGGTCACAACAAAAAAACCCCAGCCATTGTTTCAGACCCTTTTTATGGAAAAAAAAGCCATTGCCGACTCACCAATCATCGCCGTCGGTCTCATTCTCACTCAGCATAAAATGACAGGTCGAAGAATATTCCTTTCTTTGACCAAACTTGAGAGGACGCAGCTGACAAGACGACGGACTCTCTGGCGTGGGTTTACGCACGCATTCATCACAACACAGCAGCCCGACAAGCAAAACACCTTGGACGCTTTGGCTCTGATACTAAGTGTGAATGTTTATCGTCACAGCAGCCTGAACAGAATAACAAATACGCCGAGATGCCGGATCGTACAATATTGCAGATTCTTTGGATATTTCTAAATATAAAGCACCAGACCCAATTTGGCAGCTGTAGTTAAAGAGTAAATTTCTGTTTGGTTTCGGTTCCACCGCTTGCTTCACTCATGGGTTTGAAGCTTCCAGACAAATATAAACAAACTTAACTCCATGCTTGCTTGCTCTCTTGCTCTCTTTCTCTCTCTCTCTCTCTCTCTCTCGCACGTCACCAGGGTCACAATACTTATTCATGTAAAAAATACACGAATTGTGGCACAAGGCCGAAAAAGGGAAGGGGTAGGGGGCGGTCTTCAGTTAACAATCCTATACCTAGTTAAACACGTCACCAGGGTCACAACAAAAAACTCCCAGCCATTGTCTCAGACCCTTTTTATGGAAAAAAAAGCCATTGCCGACTCACCAATCATCGCCGTCGGTCTCATTCTCACTCAACATAAAATGACAAGTCGAAGAATATTCCTTTCTTTGACCAAACTTGCGAGGACGCAGCTGACAAGACGACGGACTCTCTGGCGTGGGTTTACGCACGCATTCATCACAACACAGTAGCCCGACAAGCAAAACACCTTGGACGCTTTGGCTCTGATACTAAGTGTGAATGTTTATCGTCACAGCAGTAATATCCAATGCCTGAACAGAATAACAAATACATTAGATTCGGGTGAGAAAAATTGTTTAAAATGAAAAAATGAGCCGACTTACTTAGCAGCAGTCATAGCAATCGAAAACTGTTTATTGTATTGAAAAGATTCTTATTTTTATTCATTCCCTCAGCAAATTCAGGCGACCTTTGCCAAAGGAAGGACGCCACCCCTTCTCTCCATCGTAGCTCAGCAAAAGAATGAAGTAAATCCAAATAAGGTAAGTCTATCGGCACCAACGTTTCCAAAGACTTCGTTCGTCCGGTAAAGATTTCAGAAATGTCTGTGACAATTTGGCGCGAATTGTCAGCAATAAGTTCTTTTGAAGTTGACGACAAGTCGTTATTAAAGGTGATTAGATTTAAGCCATTCGAGAAGTCGGGGTTCGATGGTCGAACGAAGAAAATAATTAGAAGAGTGAGAAAGAAATAGAAATAGAAAAAGAAAAAAAAGTAAAGACAGTGTAGAAATAGAGAAGAGATAAAAGAAAAGCAAAAATGCAATTGAGAGAGAGAGAGAGAGAGAGAGAGAGAGAAAAAAAGTAAAGACAGTGTAGAAATAGAGAAGAGATAAAAGAAAAGCAAAAATGCAATTGAGAGAGAGAGAGAGAGAGAGTGAGAAAAAAAGTAAAGACAGTGTAGAAATAGAGAAGAGATAAAAGAAAAGCAAAAATGCAATTGAGAGAGAGAGAGAGAGAGAGAAAAAAAAGTAAAGACAGTGTAGAAATAGAGAAGAGATAAAAGAAAAGCAAAAATGCAATTGAGAGAGAGAGAGAGAGAGAGAGAGAAAAGTAAAGACAGTGTAGAAATAGAGAAGAGATAAAAGAAAAGCAAAAATGCAATTGAGAGAGAGAGAGAGAGAGAGAGAAAAAAAAAGTAAAGACAGTGTAGAAATAGAGAAGAGATAAAAGAAAAGCAAAAATGCAATTGAGAGAGAGAGAGAGAGAGAGAGAGAGAGAGAGAGAAAAAGTAAAGACAGTGTAGAAATAGAGAAGAGATAAAAGAAAAGCAAAAATCCAATTGAGAGAGAGAGAGAGAGAGAGAGAGAGAGAGAAGTAAAGACAGTGTAGAAATAGAGAAGAGATAAAAGAAAAGCAAAAATCCAATTGAGAGAGAGAGAGAGAGAGAGAGAAAAGTAAAGACAGTGTAGAAATAGAGAAGAGATAAAAGAAAAGCAAAAATGCAATTGAGAGAGAGAGAGAGAGAGAGAGAAAAAAAAGTAAAGACAGTGTAGAAATAGAGAAGAGATAAAAGAAAAGCAAAAATGCAATTGAGAGAGAGAGAGAGAGAGAGAGAGAGAGAGAGAAAAAGTAAAGACTGTGTAGAAATAGAGAAGAGATAAAAGAAAAGCAAAAATCCAATTGAATTGAGAGAGAGAGAGAGAGAGAGAGAGAGAGAAAAAAGTAAAGACAGTGTAGAAATAGAGAAGAGATAAAAGAAAAGCAAAAATGCAATTGAGAGAGAGAGAGAGAGAGAGAGAGAGAGAGAGAGAAAAAAGTAAAGACAGTGTAGAAATAGAGAAGAGATAAAAGAAAAGCAAAAATGCAATTGAGAGAGAGAGAGAGAGAGAGAGAGAGAGAAAAGTAAAGACAGTGTAGAAATAGAGAAGAGATAAAAGAAAAGCAAAAATGCAATTGAGAGAGAGAGAGAGAGAGAGAGAAAAAGTAAAGACAGTGTAGAAATAGAGAAGAGATAAAAGAAAAGCAAAAATGCAATTGAGAGAGAGAGAGAGAGAGAGAAAGTAAAGACAGTGTAGAAATAGAGAAGAGATAAAAGAAAAGCAAAAATGCAATTGAGAGAGAGAGCGAGAGAGAGAGAGAAAGAGAGAGAGAGAAAGAGAGAGAGAGACAGACAGACAGACAGACAGACAGACAGACAGACAGACAGACTCTCTTAATGGAATGGACTCTAGGAAGACATTCGTCAATAGTCAATTTGCACAACGGTGGATCTCCCCCGCGTTAACTATTAAATATTCAATTTTAATTTCGAAGGGTGTCGGTGTATTGAAACTTAATTTATATGAGTACCATTGTGTAAGTTATATATATATATATATATATATATATATATATATATTACTTACACAATGGTATTAAGTTTTTTTTTGTTTTTTTTTTTAATCATTTCACCCCGAGCAAGGCAGAAACGCCACTGATGTGCAGGGGGTTACATAAATGTAGAAAGATTAATTAGAAAAGAGTGAGGAGTACAAGCTAGTTAGAAAGGAACAATAGAAAGCTGAGAAAGCAGGTGCAATGACAGATAAGTTACGCATCTCTCTCTCTCTCTCTCTCTCTCTCTCTATATATATATATATATATATATATATATATATATATATATATGTTACGGAAATTAACGAAATTTAACGAAACTTGGTTATAAGCAACCGACAATTTGTAATGAATTATTTTGAACATTTTTACCGATACTCGTATTTAAGTAGATATTCTGTTTGACATTACGATACATTACAGAGCAGATACGGTTTGTTTACGATAGATCGAAAATTGTGTTATATAAGCATGATAAAAACCTCGTCTGATCAAGAGGCTATCCATGGTCGAGTGGTCAAGACGGTACCAGATCAAATGGTATGCTTCCCCTATGTAATAGGGGTCGCAGGTTCGAATCATGCTTGGTAGCACACATTTTCGTCATAAAAATTTATCGTGAAATAATCAGGCCGGTAGATATAAATATAAAATACTGTTTAATTAAAAACAGAATATCTACTTAAATACGAGTATCGGGAAAAATAATGTTCAAAATAATTCATTACAAATGTATATATATATATATATATATATATGCTTAATACCATTGCGTAAGTAATATATATATATATATATATATATATATATTCCAAATTCCATTAACAAAGAATTATAAAAAGGCGGGCAACACCAAATAGTCGACAAGATAAATACAACCAGCAAAAATATCACGAATAATCTAAAAATTAGTGAAAAAGTAAGTAGACTCTTTCACTAAAGAAGCATATATTACATTAAAAGATCATAAAACAGATTTCCAAATAAACCTGCCTACGAGAATAATAAACCCAACAGGACCAGAAATTGGTAAAATCAGCAAAAAGATCCTGGAACGAATAAATGAACATGGATTACTCCAGTGGTCAAACACAACTGACGTCATAAACTGGTTCAACAACATCAAAGAAAAAAACAACTGTTCTTTGATCGAATTTGACATAGTGGATTACTACCCGTCAATCTCCAAGGACTTCTTTACCTTAGCACTGGAATTTGCCACACGCTACTCAGACCTAACAAAGGAAGAATATAATATCATAATGGCAGCAAAGACATCTGTTCTCATCCATAACCAAGAACAATGGATAAAAAATAACTCTGTAAACCAATTTGACATCACAATGGGTGCGCTGGACTCCGCAGAGTCCTCCGACCTCACGGGCTTATTTACACTGTACAATCTCACCGCACACCAAGACAAACACACCCAGTGAGGATCGAACTCATTACTCAGTTGTAATAGGTTCCCGCGGGACAAGCTTGTTAACCATTGCGCTACATCGAGGTGCTCTAGAGATCGAATTATAGTTGATTTGCTAAGCGCCGCTTAGATGTGGCACAAGGCCGAAGGTAAGGGGCACCCAGTGAGAATCGAACTCACTACTCAGTTGAAATAGGTTTTCGCGGGACAAGCTTGTTAACCATTGCACCACATCGAGGTGCCCTAGAGATCGAGTTATAGTGCGTAAGCAAGAAGTGTTAGTCTGTAATCGGACCAGCCAGCCGACTGACATGTGGACCCGGCCACCACTGAGCGTTCGTCCAATATAGAAAAACAAATGAAGTGTCCCGTGTTCGATTTCTGCCCGAGTACTAATACCAATATCCGAAACCAGTCCCCAAACGAAAGAAACACAATTCATTGACTCCTCATGAAACAAATTTTGAAAGATAAATGTTCGATAACAAAGTAATAAAGGCGAAATTTTCCTGGCTTGGAAAGTTTTGGAGAGCTGAGTTCGAATTCCAGTTGAATTCATTGCATTCACTTACGCGCAAATACCCTTGGGAAAGGTATTAATCCATCTCTTCCTTCCAGTTATGGGTTAAATAACAGGACAGATTGGGTTCTATAGCCTTGGCTAGCAACCAATCTACCACAGAAAGCAATGGCAACCTACTGCGGGATAATCTTCTACCTAGTCAGTCATGTCTCAAAATTGACATGATCGCCCAAGCGTGTTTCACGTATGGCACTTAACTGACTGACTGACATATTTTCTAATGTTTTTATTATTATGTTGTCATTTTTCCTCATATTTCGATTTCTGCTATGGTCGCACTACCTACCAAGTCTGCGGGAAGACCTAAGGCAGGTCGTGGTGTGTCGTTATGGCTCCATTTCATGTTTTTTCTATCTCCCCTATCATCCCGAGCGTTACATCGACAAAGTTCTCCTTAGTGTGTGAGCCGTACTTAACAAGACAATTTCTTGTATATCTCTTAAGCTGGGGTTTCACTTACGCGCAAATACCCTTGGGAAAGGTATTAATCCATTTCTTCCTTCCAGTTATGGGTTAAGTAACAGGATAGATTGGGTTCTATAGCATGGGCTGGCAACCAGTCTACCACAGAAAGCAATGGTAACCTACTGCGGGATAATCTTCTACCTAGTCAGTCATGTCTCAAAATTGACATGATTGTCCAAGCGTGTTTCACGTATGGCATTTAACTCACTGAATATAGTAGTTGGAACATGATTAAGGCTTCTACTGGGCATAAAGTGGGGGACAGGTTTTTATTGCTATGAAGTAATAAACTGATCCCACACTAATTACTACTTAATATAACTCGTCTCTTTCCCCCTTTAGCTATGAGTCAAATAACAGGACAGATTGGGTTCTATAGCCTTGGCTGGCAACCAGTCTACCACATAAAGCAATGGCAACCTACTGCGGGATAATCTTCTGTCACCATTCTATGGGATTACACCATCTACACAGACAGGAAAATTGAAGCAAATAGGCTGGACATTATTGTTAGAAACCAAAAAGAAAAAACCTGCCTATTAATTGATATGGCTTGTCTTCTGCAGACTTGATAGGTAGTGTGACCATAACAGGAATCGAATTATGATGAAAAATGACACAATAATAATAGCAACAACGAGAAAGACCCATAAAAACTTTGTGATTTTCCTATTTAATTTTCTAATGAATTTTAATTCTTAAGTTAACGATTGAATTTAGCTCAGGACGAATTCTACGACATTAAAATATCCGTAGAAATTCCGTCGTTAAACAACTTCAACAAAACCTTTCAACAACAATCCTAAACATGGATATTGGATGTTATTTTAAGAAGAGGTGCAAATGAAAAACAATTTTTTCCATTTCATTGAAACAGACGATATTTTTTTTTTCTCGGAGAAAACAAGTAGCGTCTCTGATATGCCTTTGCCGTCTTTCCACACGATCAAAACTGAATAGTTCATATATTTATTGGCAGAGTGTAACGGTCGTGCGAACTAACTAACGAAGGGAGGAACAAGCAAAATTATTATTATATTTAATGCATTTATTAATATTGTGGAATTACTCCGCTCGCTTGTTCTGCTAACACGCCGTTATTAAACATCTAAAAAACGGTAGACTTCCATTCTCGTCCGTCTTTCCTTCAGTAGGAGCAACACCAGCACGGGACTGGTCCTCGAGTTGCGAATATTTTTCTCCTGTGAGACTGAACTTTGTCACATACGGGCGCGCGGGCACACACACACACACACACACACACACACACACACACACACACACACACACACACACACACACGATTCCTAAATTTTAAACCAATTTACTCTAAGAAAGGCGGCAAAGAGGCAAGGCGCTACTGGGAGTAAAAAAAGAAAGCTCAGAAGACTTTAGAAGGAAACTAAACTCAATCCTAGGCATTAAACAAATGATACACCTGTTAATGAAACCGGGAAGGAGCGTGAACCGGACGAAAAGTGAACCTTTACTAAGTTTTAATATCTTCTTTTTTTTTTTACAGGTATTTTAGTGTGCATACAAGTCTATTTTATGTCTTGTTAACAATTAGCCATTTATCAAACATAAAATATAGAATTTATTCCATTCCATTTCTCCTTTATGCATAATGACAGCTTATTTTTGTATAATTAATTTTGCTTGACAGTAAATTTAGTACAATTAAAAATAGACATGCAACAATCATTAATATTATAATAAAGACCATTGTATATATACATCTAAACTTATTTATAAATGGAACTTTGTCTCTGTGTGTGTGTGTGTCGGTTACCTATAGACTTCGAAACGGCTGAACCGATTTTCTTGAAAATTTACACAGTTGTACTATAGTTGTACTATAAGCATCTGCGAGTGTTTTTAGCTAGGTTTTGTGTCCAGGTACTCCCTGATAAATATCGATAATCGAAAAAATCGGGTTATAGAAGGAGTCAGTCAGTCAGTTAAATGCCATACGTGAAACACGCTTGGGCGATCATGTCTCGAAAGAGACATGACTGACTGGGCAGAAAATTATCCCGCAGTAGGTTGCCATTGCTTTCTGCGGTAGACTGGTTGTCGACCAAGGCTATAGAACCCAATCTGTCCTGCCACTTAACCCATAACTGGAGGGAAGAGACGGATTAATACCTTTCCCAAGGGTATTTGCACGTAAGAACTGGAATTCGAACTCGGCTCCCCGGTTTCTCGTTCCGAGCCGATATCCACTGTACCACAACGCACATAATTAATATTAATTATAAAGTAAGGTTAATAATCATAATTAGTAAGGTTAATAACCATAGAAGGAGTAGTCCGATTTTAATCAAATTTGATACACTCATAGACAAAGACATAAGAAACAATATTCAGAAGTTTCAAGGTTGCAGTTGTATCCTTGAATTACTTATTTGATTCCGATATTTTAAATCGATACCCCAATATCCTACCGGGTCTGATCAAAATCAGTTTTTCAGCCCTTTTATTTTAGTTTTGTTTCAGGTTTGGCTCTAAGTAGGTATAATTGTAGTTCTTAGTCTCAGCCGTGATACCATTTACTCAAAGGACATATTTAGCCTTCAAAATTCAGTTTACGATGAAAAAAACTTATTTGATATCGATACCAGGAAATCAAAATTTGACTTTCATCCATTCATTTTTCTTTCAGTCTACGGTTTCGCTTTAACTGGAAACAACTATTGCTTTTTAGTCTTTCGTGTCAACGTCCAAAGAGTCTGAGCTCCAGGACCTTGGATTAGTTTTAAAGCTTTCATTACACACGAGCAACGCCGGGCTATACTGCTAGTATATATATATATATATATATATATATATATATATATCGGGGTATATATATATATATATATATATATATATATATATATACTAGGTGCGATTGGTAAATTGTCGCTATTATTTCAAAGGTTCTTTAGGCTGAATCTGAGCTACAGGACCGTGGATTATTTTTAAAGCTTTCATTATACCCGAGCAACGCCGGGCTCTACTGCTAGTCATTAATATTTCGCGATCATAGTCTTATCTTCAGAATGTTTGGAGGGCTTAATTTCGCGTTTGCTCGTGGTCCGTGCCTTTCATCGAATGCTTATCGATCGTTGCTGCTGCCGTTAATTGTAGTGTGTGTGCGTGAGTGTGCTTGTATGTGTGTGTGTGTGTGTGTGTGTGTGTGTGTGTGTGTGTGTGTGTGTGTGTGTGTTTATGGTTTATATATATATATATATATATATATAATGGACGTTATATATATATATATATATATATATATATATATATATATATATATATATATAATGGACGTTATCAAATGGTTTGAAAAACGTTGGGAAAAATAATGCCACCTACTTACAGTTCGACATCGTGGATCTTTACCCATCGATTTCTAAGGACCTCTTCAACCTCGCCCTGGGATTCGCCGAGTTCTACTCTGACATCACTAAGGATGAAATCAAGATAATCCTGAACTGTAGAAAATCAGTTCTCATCCACGACAACCAACAGTGGACAAAAAAATTCAACGGATAATTTTGATTTATCCATGGGAGCCCTGGATTCAGCAGAATCTTCAGATCTGGTGGGGCTATTCCTGCTGTACAACCTCACTGCGCATAAAGAAATCGATACGAACAATATAGGATTATATCCACCCTGCATATATACAAGTCAACCATCCGTCCGTGCATGGACTACTGCTGCCATTTATGGTCAGGCGTCCCTGCCGTTCTCCTCAGTGTTCTTGACAGGCTCCAAAGGAGAGTCTGTAATGTGATAGGTACTGATCTGGCGGCTCGACTGCAGCCACTTCCCCACCGACGAAATGTGGCCTCCCTTTGTCTCTTCTATAAATACTTTCATGGCTTCTGCTCCAACGAATTTATGTCACTGGTGCCTCCTCAACAGGTGTTTACTCGTGCAACCAGACTGGCAACTGGGTCCCACCCATTCACAGTCAGGTTAGCCAAATGCAGACGACAATTCTACTCCTACATCTTCTCTCGCACTTCCCGCCTGTGGAACTCGCTCCCGTATTCTTGCTTTCCTGACGGCTACAACCTCCAGAAATTTAAATGCAAAGTCAATACTCATCTACTAACCACTGGACTCTAGCTCTCTCCCCACCCCCGTATAACCCTCCCTTTCTCTCCACCTATGTATCTGCCATCGCACCTGCTTTCTCAGCTTTCTATTGTTCCTTTCTAACTAGTTTGTACTCCTCACTCTTTTCTAATTAATCTTTTTACATTTATGTAACCCCCTGCACATCAGTGGCGTTTCCGCCTTGCTCGGGGTGAAATGATTAAAAAATATATATAGAGATGACGGACTCATGATAATAAATGAATCGACTAGAGGTAAGGTCGATAAAACTAGAAAACTAATTCATAAAGTCTTTAAATCCTTTGGTCTTAACGTCGTGATTAACCCCAACATCAAGCAAGTAGACTTCTTAGACATAACCTTAGACTTAGTATCGAACAGTTTGCAACCTTACATGAAGAACAACGCGAACCCAATATATATGAACCCCAACTCTAACCACCCACCATCTATTATCAAACACATCCCATCATCGATAGAACGCCGCACTAACACACACTCATCCAGTAAAGAAATATTTGATAAACACAAGGTAATTTACGATAAAATCCTTAAGGATAGCGGATATCAGTCATAAAAAATCAGCTTTGTGAAAAATTCAGAATTTCAAAAAGCAAAAGTAGGAACCGAAAAATCATATGGTATAACCCTCCTTTTAATCAATCAATTAACTTCAAGCTGGGACATAAATTCCTTAAACTAATAGATAAGCATTTCCCAAATATATATATATATATATATATATATATATATATATATATATATATATATTCTATAAGGTCTAATATTAACTAAAAAATAAGGTGTATAACCATAATTAGTATTGACTAATAAAGTAAGGTTAATAACCATAATTGGTATTAATTAATATTAATTATAAAGTAAGGTTAATAACCATAATTAGTAAGCTTATAACTATAATTAGAGTAAAGTTAATAACCATAACCATAACCATAATAAAATGAAGCATTTATTGACTAGATATGAGAATAGAAATTTAAAATTAAACATTTAATAGAGCAAACGGTTTCCAACGGTCACAGACTTATTCCCCTATCTCGCTAACCCCCACCAACACTTCTAACTAAACACTCTCCCCCAAAATTCCAACTGTCAACGACATATCCCCCTATCACTAAACCCCAACCAACACCTCGAACAAAACTAAATAAATATAAAGAAAAAGGATTTCCAGTACTTTACACATTGCCTGATGAGGCATTGAGGCTTCAGTGCTGAAACGAACGTAACTTCGTAGCGATTATATATAGAAATTATGTACATGTTCTAAAATATAATTTATAATATATATATATATATATATATATATATATATATATATATATATATATATATATATATTAATGCAAGTTTCATTGAATAGTATAGACAAGTTTTGTTTATTAATTTTGTGTAGGATCCGTTCATACCGTCTGATATACTTGATGGTGATGTCGTTGAAAGACAACAAAAAATCACAGTATTTGTTGAATTTTTTATCAGGTCTAAGCTTTCGGCTCACATAAGCCATTGTCTATACTATTCAATGAAACTTGCATTAATGAAAAAATGCTGCCAAAATACACACAATTTAAATTACATGATCCAGCAGCCCAACACACCATCACCACCTTGAAATATAAATGGAGCCTTGTGAAAAGGCAAATTGAAATAGCGAAAGAAAATCTTGACACATTATACAAGAACAAACATGACCTCTACAACAAACTGAAAGATATAACTACCTCAAACCAACTGTCACTGTCTTTGGCCATCCGCCACGGTAGGGATGGACTTATATTTTCAATTCAATTATCTTTATTGTTAATAGCTTAAATGTTCTATGTTTACTGTGTGTTAATATTTATCTTTGATAATGGCTTATGTGAGCCGAAAGCTTAGACCCGATAAAAAATTCAACAAATACTGTGATTTTTTGTTGTCTTTCAACGACATCACCATTAAGTATATCAGACGGTATGAACGGATCCTACACAAAATTAATAGACAAAACTTGTCTATACTATTCAATGAAACTTGCATTAATGAAAAAATGCTGCCAAAATACACACAATATATATATATATATATATATATATATATATATATATATATATATATATAATTTACGTTCTATCCACTTCTCACAAGCCGTCTTTATTTGAAACTAGCAGCATAGCCCAGCGTTGCTCGGGTGTAATGAAAGCTTTAAAACTAATCCATGGTCCTGGAGCTCAGACTCTTTGGACGTTGGCACGAAAGACTAAAAAGCAATATCAGAGTCAAAGAAGTCATCCAAGGATAAACTAACCTAAGTAAGTACCCATCGGGATTAAAATTGGAGAAAATGAGCCATATTGATGGCTGAATATCGGTTTTTGATCAGATTCGATAGAATATCAGGGGGTATCGATTTTCGATATCGGGGGAAAATGAGTCGTCTGAGAAGATCTACTAATGTTTGAGACTAAAAACTATAATGTTACCAAGTTAGGGTAAATTCTGCAGCAAGAAACACAATAAAAGGGCTGAAATCCTGATCTGATCAGACCTAATCATATATAGGGGTATCAATTTCTGGTATCGGGTAAAAATCGGAAAAAATAAGTAGCCCATGATCTGACCGGAAGCCTAAAAAATATTTGTGTGAAGTTTGGTGAGAATTGGATAAGAATTGTGGATTTGTATTAAGGATATACAGACAGACAAACAGATAGACAGGCACACACACAAACTTCTTGCCTTATATATATATATATATATATATATATATATATATATATATATATATAGATGTTTTGGCAAACATCCGTAATGGCGGTAAATACAACTGCAACCGCCCACATATATTTGGTAATTCAAACGTATTTGTTAAAACCTTTTTTTTTTATATTTACTTTTTTTCTGTTCTTTTCTTTCTTTAATCTTTTTAGGATTTTTTCTTTTAGTTGCCATTTTCATAAATATACATATTTTTCTAAATCCTAATTATTTTCAGATCCATCAGTGTTCATTATAACAGAATAATTACAACATATTGAATTCTACTCACATTTAATAATAAAAAAAAAAGGGAAGTGGCTAACATGGCGGAGAAGAAGGAACAGTGATGACAGAATCTTAGCAATTTGAAATTTAATCACAAATTGAGATGACACAATTTATTGCAGCCTATTTTTGTTCTTTGTTCCGTTTAGTTTCGATATTTCACTGAATAATTCGTTCAATCAAAGAGAATAATAAAAATTGCTTGCATGTTTCTGATACGACCAACAATTTCCATAATGACAGAAAGACGAAAAATAAAAATGTCGACGAACAAATATGGCGTTATCCTTCGGTTGCCTCGAGGCGAACTCGAAGCTGGACCTAGAATCGTTTTTGGACGTTTTAGGAACAGTCAACAAAAACAAACAGACTAACAATTACAGAACGTTACTCATTTATCATTTGAAAAAGAAAAGAGTCTAATCGCTCGCAGCTATGGTAACAATAAACAAACTTGAAAGACAAGAAAATGTTTCGGCATCGTGATAAGTAAAGTCATTGCTGAAGCGATAATTTTCAAAGGTGGACATTTTTATCTTTCTAGTTCATGTTTATCATTACGTTTACTGGTTCTTTTTCTTTTTCTTCTTCTTTACTTTTTTCTTCCTTTTTATTACGTCTTCTCTTTATTTCTGGCTTCTTCTTCTCTTTTACTTTTTTTACTTTTTCTTTCTTTTTATTTCCTCTTCTCTTTATTTCTGGCTTCTTTTCTTCTTCTTCTTCTTCTTCTACTTCTTCTTCTCTTTTACTTTTTTCTTTCTTTTTATTTCCTCTTCTCTTTCTTTCTGGCTTCTTTTCTTCTTCTCTTTTAATTTTCTTTCTTTATATTTCCTCTTCTCTTTCTTTCTGGCTTCTTCTTCTTCTTCTTCTTCTTCTTCTTCTTCTTCTCTTTTACTTTCTTTTCATTTCCTCATTTCTTTCTTTCTGGCTTCATCTGTTTTCTTCTTTTTCTCTTTTACTTTTTTTACTTTTTCTTTCTTTTTATTTCCTCTTCTCTTTCTTTCTGGCTTCTTTTCTTCTTCTCTTTTAATTTTCTTTCTTTATATTTCCTCTTCGCTTTCTTTCTGGCTTCTTTTCTTCTTCTTTTTCTTCTTCTTCTTCTTCTCTTTTACTTTTTTCTTTCTTTTTATTTTCTCTTCTTTTCTTTCTTTCTGGCTTCTTTTCTTCTTCTCTTTTAATTTTCTTTCTTTATATTTCCTCTTCGCTTTCTTTCTGGCTTCTTTTCTTCTTCTTTTTCTTCTTCTTCTTCTTCTCTTTTACTTTTTTCTTTCTTTTTATTTCCTCTTCTCTTTCTTTCTGGCTTCTTTTCTTCTTCTCTTTTAATTTTCTTTCTTTATATTTCCTCTTCGCTTTCTTTCTGGCTTCTTTTCTTCTTCTTTTTCTTCTTCTTCTTCTTCTCTTTTACTTTTTTCTTTCTTTTTATTTTCTCTTCTCTTTCTTTCTGGCTTCTTCTTCTTCTTCTCTTTTAATTTTCTTTCTTTATATTTCCTCTTCGCTTTCTTTCTGGCTTCTTCTTCTTCTCTTTTACTTTTTTCTTTCTTTTTATTTCCTCTTCTCTTTCTTTCTGGCTTCTTTTCTTCTTCTCTTTTACTTTCTTTTTATTTCCTCTTCTCTTTCTTTCTGGCTTCTTCTTCTTCTTCTTCTTCTTCTCTTTTACTTTCTTTTCATTTCCTCATTTCTTTCTTTCTGGCTTCATCTGTTTTCTTCTTTTTCTCTTTTACTTTTTTTACTTTTTCTTTCTTTTTATTTCCTCTTCTCTTTCTTTCTGGCTTCTTTTCTTCTTCTCTTTTAATTTTCTTTCTTTATATTTCCTCTTCGCTTTCTTTCTGGCTTCTTTTCTTCTTCTTTTTCTTCTTCTTCTTCTTCTCTTTTACTTTTTTCTTTCTTTTTATTTTCTCTTCTCTTTCTTTCTGGCTTCTTCTTCTTCTTCTCTTTTAATTTTCTTTCTTTATATTTCCTCTTCGCTTTCTTTCTGGCTTTTCTTCTTCTTCTTCTTCTTCTTCTTCTTCTTCTCTTTTACTTTCTTTATATTTCCTCTTCTCTTTCTTTCTGGCTTCTTTTTTTCTTCTTCTTCTTCTCTTTCTTACTTTTTGCTTCGTCCTTTCTGCTTCCTCCTCTTCTCTTTCATTCTCAGCTTTTTATTCTTCCCTTTCTTCTTATTCTTTTTTATATTCTTCTCTTTCTTTCACAGTTTCTTCTATTTACTTTCTTTTTCTTCTTCTTACCTTATTCTCTTTTTCTTCCTTTTTATTTCTTTTCTCTTTTTATCCTCCTCTTTTTCACTTTCTGATTCGTCCTTTCCGCTATCTCTTCTTGTCTTTCTTTCCTAGCTTCTTCTACTTAGTTTCTTCTTTTTCTTCTTACCTTATTCTCTTTTTTCTTCCTTTTTCTTCCCTTTTCTCTTTCTTTCCAGCTTCTTTTTTTTTTCTTCTTTACTTTTTCTTCTTCCTTTTTGATTCCTCGTCTTATCTTTCTTTACCAGCTTCTTTTTCTTCTTCTTTACTTGGATTATTCTCAAACTTGATTACAACTCAGTTGTTTTTATGCCATAGCTATAGAGCGTAATTCCCTTTGTGATCGATCGTTCCAAACGATGTCATTTTCCACGGGAAATAACAAAAAAAAAAACAAAAAAAAACAAACTCAACCCAACCACCTGTCGGCGTGTGAGTGTGGAAATGTCAAGGCTGTCAAAGGCCTGAGGGTGCGATGGTATTATCTTATGTCAGTGCTCGTACCCTCAAAATTGACTGAATTACTGACGTAGCTCCAGTGAAGAATACTTGACAATTAGATATCTTTCTTTATTCAGATCTTTTTGCTTTCTTTCTTTCTTTCTTTCTTTCTTTCTTTCTTTCTTTCTTTCTTTCTTCAGATTTGTTTGCGTTCTTTCTTTCTTTTTTCTTTCTTCAGAAATGTTTTCTTCTTTCTTTCTTTCTTTCTTTCTTTCTTTCTTTCTTTTGAGCTGTTCGCTTTCTCTTTTCAGATCTTTTTGCTTTCTTTCCTTCTTTGTTTCTTTTTTCTTTCTTAATATCTGTTTTCTTTCTTTCTTTCTTCAGATCTTTTTGCTTTCTTTCTTTCGTGCATTCTTTCTTTCTTTCTTTCTTCAGATCTGTTTGCGTTCTTTTTTTTTAGTTTTTTCTTCAGATTTGTTTGCTTTCTTTCTTTCTTTCTTTCTTTCTTTCTTTCTTCAGATTTCTTTCTTTCTTTCTTTCTTTCTTTCTTCAGATCTTCAGATCTTTTTCTTTCTTTTTTTCTTTCTTCAGATTTTTTGCTTTCTTTCTTTCTTTCTTTCTTTCTTTCTTTCTTCAGATTTGTTTGCTTTCTTTCCATCTATCTTCTTTCTTTCTTTCTTTCTTTCTTCATATTTTTTGCGTTCTTTCTTTCTGTTTTTTCTTTCTTCAGATCTGTCAGCTTTCTTTTATTCTTTTTTACATTCTTTCTTTTTTCTTCAAATCTTCTTACTTTCTTTCTTTTTTACTTTCTTTCTTCAGATCTTTTTGCTTTCTTTCTTTCTTTCTTTCTGTCTTTTTTTCTTTCTTTAAATCTGTTTGCGTTCTTTCTTTCTTTTTTCTTTCTTTCTTCAGATCTGTTTTCTTTCATTCTTTTTTCTTTCTTTCTTCAGATCTGTTTGCTTTCTTTCTTTTTTCTTTCTTTCTTTCTTCACATCTGTTTGCTTTCTTTCTTTCTTTCTTTCTTTCTTTCTTTCTTTCTTTCTTTCTTCAGATCTGTTTTTTCTTTCTTTTTTCTTTCTTTCTTTAAATCTGTTTCCTTTCTTTCTTTCTTCAGATTTTTTTGCTTTCTTTCTTTTTTCTTTCTTTCTTCAGATCTTTTTGCTTTCTTTCGTTCTTTAAATTTGTTTGCTTTCTTTCTTTCTTCAGATCTTTTTCTTTCTTTCCTTCTTTCTTTTTAAGATCTGTTTTCTTTCTTTCTTTCTCTTTCTTTCTTTCTTTCTTTCTTTCTTTAGTTTTGTTTGCGTTCTTTCTTTCTTTTTTCTTTCTTCAGATATGTTTTCTTCTTTCTTTCTTTCTTTCTTTCTTTCTTTCTTTCTTTCTTTAGAGCTGTTCGCTTTCTTTCTTCAGATCTTTTTGCTTTCTTTCCTTCTTTGTTTATTTTTTCTTTCTTCATATCTGTTTTCTTTCTTTCTTTCTTTCTTTCTTCAGATCTTTTTTCTTTCTTTCTTTCGTTCATTCTTTCTTTCTTTCTTTCTTTCTTCAGATCTGTTTGCGTTCTTTCTTTTTTAGTTTTTTTCTTCAGATTTGTTTGCTTTCTTTCTTTCTTTCTTTCTTCAGATCTTTTTGCTTTCTTTCTTTCATTCTTTCTTTCTTTCTTTCTTTCTTTTTCTTTCTTTCTTTCTTTCTTTCTTTCTTCAGATTTGTTTGCTTTCTTTCCATCTTTCTTTCTTTCTTTCTTCATATTTTTTTGCGTTCTTTCTTTCTGTTTTTCTTTCTTCAGATCTGTCAGCTTTCTTTTATTCTTTTTAACATTCTTTCTTTTTTCTTCAAATCTTCTTACTTTCTTTCTTTTTTACTTTCTTTCTTCAGATCTTTTTGCTTTCTTTCTTTCTTTCTTTAAATCTGTTTGCTTTCTTTCTTCAGATCTGTTTGCGTTCTTTCTTTCTTTTTTCTTTCTTTCTTCAGATCTGTTTTCTTTCTTTCTTTCTTTTTTTCTTTCTTTCTTCAGATCTGTTTGCTTTCTTTCTTTCTTTCTTCACATCTGTTTGCTTTCTTTCTTTCTTTCTTTCTTTCTTTCTTCAGATCTGTTTTTTTTCTTTCTTTTTTCTTTCTTTCTTTAAATCTGTTTTCTTTCTTTTTTTCTTTCTTCAGATCTTTTTGCTTTCTTTCTTTTTTCTTTCTTTCTTCAGATCTTTTTGCTTTCTTTCTTTCTTTAAATTTGCTTTCTTTCTTTTTTCAGATATTTTTCTTTCTTTCCTTCTTTCTTTTTTAGATCTGTTTTCTTTCTTTCTTTCTTTCTCTTTCTTTCTTTCTTTCTTTCGATCTGTTTGCTTTCTTTCTTTCTTGCTTTCTTTCTTTCTTTTTTCTCTTTCTTTCTTTTTGTCTTTCTTTATTCAGTTTTGTTTGCTTTCTTTTATTCTTTTTCTTTTTTCTTTCCTAATTTTCCAATGTTTCTGTATTTTCACATCGTTTTCATTAATTCGCTCTTTATTTTGCACGTGCGTGCAAACATATACACACACATACACACACACAAACGTAAATATGCTTAAACTAGATTCATTGTAAAAGGGGTGGGACCTAGTTGCTAATCTAGTATCTCGTACAAATTCGTACCTAGGGGGCACCAGTGATCTAAGTTCATCGGAGCAGAAGCCGTGAAAGTATTTATAGAAGAGGCACAGGGAAGCCACATCACGCCGGTGAGAGAGTGACTGCAGCCGGTCTGCCAAGCCGGTATCGATCACATTGCAGATTCTCCGTTGTATTTTGTCAAGAACCCCGAGGAGAATAGCAGGGGCACCCGACCAGATGTGGCAGCAGTATTCAATACACGGGAGGATGGTAGATTTATATATGTGCAGAATAGATTCAGACGGGAAAAACTTCCGGGCCCTGCACAGAGAACCGACTTTCATAGCAGCGGATTTAGCAATGGATTCGATATAGTCATTCCACTTGAGGTCCGATGAGAGTGTGAGGCCAAGGAGGCGTAGCGTTTTACTCTCTGGGAGACAAGCCTGTTCCATGCTAATGGGAGGTAGGTGCGATTGTCTATGATGGTTAATTGATAGCAGCTTCGTTTTGGAAGCATTAAAATTTACGAGCTATTTCTTACCCCAGTCCACTCCGGATTGGAGGTCCTTTTCAAGCTCGACATCGAGGTTCGCTTTGTTGCCCACACAAAAGTTTTGATCGAGGCGAGAGTAAACTGTGATGTCATCGGCGTACATGCCTACTTGGGATCTTATGGTATCGGGGAGATTATTAATGTAGATCAGAAAGAGCGTAGGATCAAGGATAGAGCCTTGAGGGACACCCGCGTTAGTAGTGTAGTTGTGGAAGTCATGTCTGTTTAATACCACCTTCAATGTGCAATTAGAGAGGAATGACTGGATTAAGTCAAACAAATGTCCAGTTATACCATAGCTCCGCAGTTTGCGCAGAAGGCCAGCATGACAGACTCTGTCGAACGCTTTGGAAATATCCAGGATAACAGTTCGAGCTTCGCCATTCTTGTCGAGAGCCTGGTATATATACTCGGTGATGGTCGTTAGCATATCAGCAGTAGACCTGGTGAAGCGGAAACCATACTGTTTGTCCGAGAGGAGCCTGTGGTCTGTGAGATGCTGAACCACCTCAGCGTTGATAATGGCTTCGAACACTTTGCCAAAGATCGGAAGACGGCTGATAGGGCGGTAATTTGCGGGGTTCGAGTGTTCTCCAGTATTCATGAATATAGGAAATACAGAGGAAGACTTCCAACAGGCAGGAAAGCAGGAATCAGATAAGCAGAAGTTGTAGAACATAGAGAGGACAGAGGAGAGTTCAGGAGAACATTTCTTCAAGACTACGATTGGGATTCCATCTACTCCGCTCGCTTTGTGAGGGTCAAATTTTGAGATTATGTTAGAGACAAGAGATGGTGCAATGTGGACGTCATCTATCTATCTATCTATCTATCTATCTATCTATCTATCTATCTATCTATCTATCTATCTATCTATCTATCTATCTCGGCCTGTTCATTATCTATCTATCTATCTATCTATCTATCTATCTATCTATCTATCTATCTATCTATCTAGGTCTGTTCATTATCTATCTATCTATCTATCTATCTATCTATCTATCTAGGTCTATCTATCTATCTATCTATCTATCTATCTATCTATCTATCTATCTATCTATCTATCTCGGTCTGTTCATTATCTATCTATCTATCTATCTATCTATCTATCTATCTATCTATCTATCTCGGTCTGTTCATTCTCTATCTATCTATCTATCTATCTATCTATCTATCTATCTCGGTCTGTTCATTCTCTATCTATCTATCTATCTATCTATCTATCTATCTATCTATCTATCTCGGTCTGTTCATCTATCTATCTATCTATCTATCTATCTATCTATCTATCTATCTATCTATCTATCTCGGCCTGTTCATTATCTATCTATCTATCTATCTATCTATCTATCTATCTATCTATCTATCTCGTTGTGTTCATTATCTATCTATCTATCTATCTATCTATCTATCTATCTATCTATCTATCTATCTATCTATCTCTTCGAATTCTACTGGTTTAATTATGCATGGGTATCTCTGATTCTTTTGATTCGCCGTATTTTCAACCATCTTCCCATTTTTCCACGTAATCTTGCTTTTCTCCAGAACGCCGCGAATTCACTTTGCTTTTCAAAACAAAACAAACAAAAATAAATAAATAAAAAGCTCTATATTGTCATAAACCTTTTAACTAATTAAAAACAATATCTTTTTGATTTTTTTTATATTACTTTGACAAAATCTAACTTTGATTTTTTTTTCTCTTTTTTAAATTCTTGCATAAGCGACTTAGGTTATCGCAATCTCGATTATATTCTTTTAGTTCATCCTTGACAGCATGTTTGAGACACGATTGAAAAGAGATTGAACAAAGTTGTCTGGATTCTAACATGAAGTATATTTTAATTATTAATTTTTGACAAGTATTTCTTTCGACTTATTCGGGTTCTTTTTTCAATATTTTTATTTTATTTGGCATTTTTATCACAACGCCGCAGATCGATACAATTTAGATCAATACACCGACACTGCTAGGCTAAGCAGCTGACATCGGAACAGAAGCAAGAAGTAGCGGCAGCGGAAAAATGATATTGTCATTGTAAGGGTCGGTGACATTTGATGAATCTACTTTTTATTTCTCTTCACATGTCATTCAATATGGGCCGAGTGGTTAGAACGTTCGCTTTCCGACGATGAGGTGACTTACTAAGCGCAGCTTAGATGTGGCACAAGGCCGAAAGTATGGAGCAACCAGTGAGGATCGAACTCACAACTCAATTGTAATGAATCTAGCGAAACAAGCTTGCTAACGTCGAGGTGCCCAAAGAAAATGGTGACTTTCTAAGCGTAGCTTAGATGTGGCACAAGGCCCTAAATATGGGGCACCCAGTGAGGATCAAACTCACTATTCAATTGTAATGATTCTAGCGAAACAAGCTTGCTAACGTCGAGGTGCCCAAAGAAAATGGTGACTTTCTAAGCGTAGCTTAGATGTGGCACAAGGCCCTAAATATGGGGCACCCAGTGAGGATCAAACTCACTATTCAATTGTAATGATTCTAGCGAAACAAGCTTGCTAACGTCGAGGTGCCCAAAGAAAATGGTGACTTTCTAAGCGTAGCTTAGATGTGGTACAAGGCCCTAAATATGGGGCACCCAGTGAGGAACAATCTCACTATTCAGTTGTAATGATTCTAGCGAAACAAGCTTGCTAACGTCGAGGTGCCCAAAGCGAATAGTGAATTTCTAAGCGTAGCTTAGATGTGGTACAAGGCCGACAGTATGGGGCACCCAGTGAGGATCAAACTCACAACTCAATTGTAATGATTCTAGCGAAACAAGCTTGCTAACGTCGAGGTGCCCAAAGAAAATGGTGACTTTCTAAGCGTAGCTTAGATGTGGTACAAAGCCCTAAATATGGGGCACCCAGTGAGGATCAAACTCACTATTCAATTGTAATGAATCTAGCGAGACAAGCTTTCAAAACATTACACAATATCGAGGTTCTTTTATTTTCTCAGCGTCGTTCAGTTGTGGCACAAGTATGGAGCACCCAGTGAGGAACGCACTCACTACTCAATTGTAATGATTCTAACGAGACAGGCTTGCAAAGAATTAAACCGCATCGAGGTTCCTTTATTTTCAAAGTGCAGCTTAGATGTGACACAAGGCCGAAAGCACGGAGCACCCAGTGAGTATCTAACTTACTACTCAATTGTAATGATTCTAGCGAGACAAGCTTGCTAACCATTTGTTGTGGCCTGTTAGGGCCAGGAAGAAAGGCACGAATAGAAGGTAGGTTGAACCAGTGGAATAACAGAACATTCCAGTTGAATTCCGTTGCATTCACTTTCGCACAAAAACCCTTGGGAAAGGCATTAATCCGTCTCTTCCATTCAGTAATGGGTTAAATAATAGGACAGATTGGGTTTTATAGCCTTGGCTGGCAACCAGTCTACTGCAGAAAGCACTGGCAAACTACTGCGGGATAATCTTCTGCCCAGTCAGTCATGTTTCTTTCGAAACATGATCACCGAAAATTGTATCAGGTATGGCACTTAACTGAATGAATGAAGGTAATAGTTGGAAAAATGATTAAGGTTTCTACTGGGCATAAAGTGGGGGATCGGTTTTCTATTGTTATGAAGTAATAAACTGATCTCCCACTAATTACTACTTAATAATATAATACATCTCTTCTCCCTCTAGCTTTGAGTCAAATAACAGGACAGGTTGGGTTCTAAAGCCTTGGCTGGCAACCAGTCTACTGCAGAAAGCAATGGGATAATCTTCTTAACCGTGAGATCTGAGTTTGAATTTCCCCGTGGTGGATTTGTCAGGAATTTGAGTTTTTGATGTTACTGTGCAGCATATTTGGCACTATGCCTGTCTCTTCTTTTCAGTCGAGTTTTTGCCTATAGACGGAACCTCGACTGAATTGTTCTCTGCCAGAAGGTAGGGAGGTCGACGGACAGTTTTGTGTTTGATTAGATCACGGAATATCTGTTTTCCGTGAGTATGTTATTATCAGTTTTCTTCTCGTTTGCATCTTTCCCAGCATCTCATCGTTGCACATGCGCTTTGTCCATGGCATCCTCAGCATCCTTCTGTAGAACCACATTTCTGCTGCCTCAAGCCTTTCCTTCATCTTTGATGAGATCGTCCAGCATTGACTTCCATACAGAAGGACAGATACCACATAGCAATCCAGCACTATTTTCTTCGTTTCTATGTGCTCTGGGATAAAATTAAGCTTCTATGGAATTAGAGACTTGTCCAAAGACAGATAATACGTGGTCAAGACTGCATATAGTTTTTGTAGGTCCAATACAAGGATTGCAGTATCGGGATGTAGTGGCTAGCTTTACTAAGTGGCCTAAAAAACAAACTTATCTAAAAGTAGGAGGTACCCAGTGAGGATCGAACTCACTACTCAGTTATAATGATTCTAGCGAGACGAGCTTGCTAGCCATTACATCACGCCGAGTTGATATATATATATATATATATATATATATATATATATATATATATATATATATATATATATAATCAATACTCATATTTGAATAGATGTTCTGTTTTTTAATTAAACTATATATATATCAACTCGGCGTGTATTATGATAATATATACACTAAAAAGTTTGCCTCCTTCTACCGAGCGGTCGGAGCTCAGATGTAGAATCGCCGACTGACGCCAGATTGGTCAGGTTTCAATCCTGGGTAAAAAAGGCAATCGGCTGTCTAACCATACTGATGAACTGTGATACAGCGAAACAGATCTGTCTGCGGATGGCTATATATATACATACTCAATAGAGCAGAAAATCGATAATATATATATATATATATATATATATATATATATATATATATATAAGGCAAGATGTTTGTGTGTGTGTCTGTTTATCTGCCTGTATATCTGCATTTTTTTCAGCTCTTTTATTTTAGTTCTTGCACCGGGTTGGGCTCTATGTAGGTATAATTGTAGTTCTTAGTCTCAGCCATGATACCATTTACTCAGAGGACTTATTTCACCTTCAAAATTCAGTTTACGTCGAAAAAAACTTATTTGATATCGATACCAGGGAATCAAAATTTGACTTACATTCATTTTTCTTTCAGTCTACGGTTTCGCTCGAACTGGAAACAGCTATTTCTTTTTTTAGTCTTTCGTGCCAACGTCCAAAGAGTCTGAGCTCCAGGACTACGAGTCTATAGGTAACGAACACAGACACATACACACACATACACAGACAGAGAAAGTTCCATTTATAAATAAGTTCAGATATATATACTTTTCAGCTAGCATGGAGAGCTAATCTCTTTTGTAGTCTCATGCTTAGTAACATTTTTCTTTGTTTATCACTTACTGAGCCAGACTGTTGTTGAGACTGCATCTATGCTGGACAGACGTTAGTTACGGTTTCTGGGGGAAAGAGTACATAATCTGGTGTGACCAACAGTGTGAGCAACTCATTGTTGTTGAGACTGTAACTCTGCTGTAAGTCAGGTCCTACTTACAGCTTCGGATGTATTGATTTTGTTTAGCGACATATCAACACCTCCATGGGTTATTTAATGCGGAAATCTAAGTATTCTAAATGCAATTTTATGGCTTCAGTTAAATATATTTTCAATGCCTTCGATTAAAGATAAAATGTATCGTTGGTCATTTTACTATATTGTTGGCCCTTTTGTTATGAATAAGTATTGTTGGTCATTTTACTATAAAAATGTATTGCTGGTCATTTGTCTACAAATAGATATTGTCGTCTGTTTTATGAATAGGTATTGTTGGTCATTTTACTATAAAAATGTATTGCTGGTCATTTGTCTACAAATAGATATTGTCGTCTGTTTTATGAATAGGTATTGTTGGTCATTTTACTATAAAAATGTATTGCTGGTCATTTGTCTACAAATAGATATTGTCGTCTGTTTTATGAATAGGTATTGTTGGTCATTTTACTATAAAATGTATTGCTGGTCATTTGTCTACAAATAGATATTGTCGTCTGTTTTATGAATAGGTATTGTTGGCCATTTTGCTATAAAAATGTATTGCTGGTCATTTGTCTACAAATAGATATTGTCGTCTGTTTTATGAATAGGTATTGTTGGTCATTTTACTATAAAAATGTATTGCTGGTCATTTGTCTACAAATAGATATTGTCGTCTGTTTTATGAATAGGTATTGTTGGTCATTTTACTATAAAAATGTATTGCTGGTCATTTGTCTACAAATAGATATTGTCGTCTGTTTTATGAATAGGTATTGTTGGTCATTTTACTATAAAAATGTATTGCTGGTCATTTGTCTACAAATAGATATTGTCGTCTGTTTTATGAATAGGTATTGTTGGTCATTTTACTATAAAAATGTATTGCTGGTCATTTGTCTACAAATAGATATTGTCGTCTGTTTTATGAATAGGTATTATTGGTCATTTTACTATAAAAATGTATTGTTGGTCATTTGTCTACAAATAGATATTGTCGTCTGTTTTATGAATAGGTATTGTTTGTCATTTAACTATAAAAATGTATTGCTGGTCATTTGTCTACAAATAGATATTGTCGTCTGTTTTATGAATAGGTATTGTTGGTCATTTTACTATAAAAATGTATTGCTGGTCATTTGTCTACAAATAGATATTGTCGTCTGTTTTATGAATAGGTATTGTTGGTCATTTTACTATAAAAATGTATTGTTGGTCATTTGTCTACAAATAGATATTGTCGTCTGTTTTATGAATAGGTATTGTTGGCCATTTTACTATAAAAATGTATTGCTGGTCATTTGTCTACAAATAGATATTGTCGTCTGTTTTATGAATAGGTATTATTGGTCATTTTACTATAAAATGTATTGCTGGTCATTTGTCTACAAATAGATATTGTCGTCTGTTTTATGAATAGGTATTATTGGTCATTTTACTATAAAAATGTATTGTTGGTCATTTGTCTACAAATAGATATTGTCGTCTGTTTTATGAATAGGTATTGTTGGTCATTTTACTATAAAAATGTATTGCTGGTCATTTGTCTACAAATAGATATTGTCGTCTGTTTTATGAATAGGTATTGTTGGTCATTTTACTATAAAAATGTATTGCTGGTCATTTGTCTACAAATAGATATTGTCGTCTGTTTTATGAATAGGTATTGTTGGCCATTTTACTATAAAAATGTATTGCTGGTCATTTGTCTACAAATAGATATTGTCGTCTGTTTTATGAATAGGTATTATTGGTCATTTTACTATAAAATGTATTGCTGGTCATTTGTCTACAAATAGATATTGTCGTCTGTTTTATGAATAGGTATTGTTGGTCATTTTACTATAAAAATGTATTGCTGGTCATTTGTCTACAAATAGATATTGTCGTCTGTTTTATGAATAGGTATTGTTGGTCATTTTACTATAAAAATGTATTGTTGGTCATTTGTCTACAAATAGATATTGTCGTCTGTTTTATGAATAGGTATTGTTGGTCATTTTGCTATAAAAATGTATTGCTGGTCATTTGTCTACAAATAGATATTGTCGTCTGTTTTATGAATAGGTATTGTTGGTCATTTTACTATAAAAATGTATTGTTGGTCATTTGTCTACAAATAGATATTGTCGTCTGTTTTATGAATAGGTATTGTTGGCCATTTTACTATAAAAATGTATTGCTGGTCATTTGTCTACAAATAGATATTGTCGTCTGTTTTATGAATAGGTATTATTGGTCATTTTAATATAAAATGTATTGTTGGTCATTTGTCTACAAATGCTCCTCAAGACCTGATCAAAAACTTGCTGCCAGGTGTATTTTATAGTAATACAAAAGAATTTATAGTTTCTGGGAAAGAGTTCATTATCTAGCGTGATCAATAGTTTAAACAAGGTTAGCATGCTCGAACCTTCGATGAAAATATTGGAGATTATCATTAATGTTTTCTCCAGCTGAAGTCATGTTAACTGATCAGTAACCTAACATTACCATTTGGTCGCTCAATTGAAAATGATCATAGTTGATTACAACTTCTTATTCCTTGTGGCCCTTAGCTACCCGTTCGGCCAAGAGGTGATCCCATTAGTAAACCAAATTTTGGTCTAGAGAAATGGACATTAAAAGTGAAAAAAACATTGCTTAGTAATTAGATAGCATAGTTTTATGATTTTCTGTGTAGGTAAAAAATAATTAAATCATTTCTATAGACAAAAATTTGGTTTACCAATGGGATCGCCTCTCAGCGGCGTTCTCGCTTGTTTATTTTTAGATTTTCTGGAAATGTTTTCAGAAACATTTTACCACCAAATTCCTCCTACTTTAGATATGTAGACAACTCCCTTCTAATCTATCCAGAAACTGCAGATCTTGTCAACAAACTCAATAACATTGAGCCTACTATAGACTTTACCTTCGAAACTGAATCTAATCAGACTCTTTCTTTTCTAGATATCATATTACACAAAAATAACAACAAACTCGATTTTGACGTCTACAGAAAAGCTACCAACAAAAACGACCCGATAAATTTCTACTCCAGCCACTCTTCAAAAATCAAATCTGGTATTATTATAGGTTTCTTTTTAAGAGGACTAAGAATATGCAGCCCCCAATATTTAACAAAAGAAGAAAAATGTATAGAAAACACATTCAGAAACTTGCATTACCCATATCACTTTATTCACAATGCAAAAAGAAAGGCACATAATATATACAACCACAACAAAAGAAACACTGTTAAAAATAATAATCTAAAAACAAACAAATACATCATACTACCAACCAACTCCATTGCATCTAATATTCAAAACAATCTATCTCAGAGAAAAAACACGCACATAGTAACAACTACCTCAAAAAATATTATGGATATATATATATATATATATATATATATATATATATATATAATTTCTAACATTATATATTTATATATATATATATATATATATATATATATATATATATAGATAGATAGATAGATAGATAGATAATTTCTAACATTTTATATACACACACACATATATATATATAGATAATTTCTAACCTTATATATATATATATATGTATAGATAATTTCTAACATTTTATACACACACACACACACACATATATATATATATATAGATAATTTCTAACATTTTATATATATATATATATATATAATTTCTAACATTATATATTTATATATATATATATATATATATATATATATATATATATATATATATATATATATATATTATATATATATATATATAATTTCTAACATTTTATATACACACGCGCACACACACACACATATATATATATATATATAGATAATTTCTAACATTTTATATATATAAAATATATATATATATATTATGGATATATATATATATATATATATATATATATATATATATAATTTCTAACATTATATATATATATATATATATATATATAGAGAGAGAGAGAGAGAGATAATTTCTAACATTTTATATACACACGCGCGCGCGCGCGCACACACACACACACACACACACACACACAGATATATATATATATATAATTTCTAACATTTTATATATATTTATATATATATAATTTCTAACATTTTATATATATTTATATATATATAATTTCTAACATTTTATATACATATATATATATATATATATATATATAGATAGATAGATAATTTCTAACATTTTATATATATATACATATATATATATATATATAGATAATTTCTAACATTTTATATATATATATATATATATATATATATATATATATAGATAGATAGATATAGATAATTTCTAAAATTTTATATACATATATATATAGATAATTTCTAACATTTATTTATATATATAGATAATTTCTAACATTTTATATATATATATATATATATATATATATATATATATATATATATATCAGTGATGTTAGCGCATTTTCAAACTGGACATTTGTCAATAATAACTAAGTGATTTCGCTTAAGGCCAATAACGCTAAAGAGTAAGGAACCGATTTGACACTGTATCGATACCATACTTAGGACATCTCTTCTAAATCGATAACGGGTCAATATTTTTCGATTCTGTTAAGTGTCGCGGTCCAAAGAAGATCTAAAAAGTGCTTATCAACAAAAAGGATTTTCCCTAAAATGTTCAATATATTTTATGAGTGGATAAATCTATTTAAATAGTGCCAGGAAATATACAATGGAACTTCAATATTGGACAAATTTTGTATGTTCAGGAATTGGAAAATCAACAAATGTTAATGATACTAGTGAAATTATCCGTCGCCTTATGAGGAAACATTTACCATTCATTGACCGAGCAGCCAGTACTACTTCTGGTTGAAATTTATAAAAACTTTTTTCTTAAGAACCGTTTGTCCTATCCAATTTGTAAAATACATTTATTTGATGTTTCAGTACACATCATCAGTGATGTTTCTAGACGAAATTCATTAGGGTTTTCGGGTCTTTCAACATTATACTCCCTCTCCGAGGTGACCCAGCCGATACTGTTCAGCTCGTTGTCCGTCCTGATAGAGATCTTGAAGCGGATCAGTAATTAATTAAATCATCTCTCTTCTTCACTTTTACAAAAATTCACAATGACGTGTGAAATCCTGGTTTTCCCAAATAGAAAAAGGATTGACCATCTGCTTAACAAAAAATTCGAAACCAGATTTCACAAGTAGGTGTTAAAATGATTTTTGACCAATGGGAACGCCTTGCACGACTTGAGGACTTAGCGATCCAGTGCTAAATTCAAAAGTACTATATAAATGACCTCGGCGTCAGTCAAGAGTCAGAGATGCGAGCAGCGAGAGACACCGCTAAAATGTAACGAGATAAGCTTCAGGTCAATTCGGACATTGTCCTCTTTCTCTTTCTCCTTATTTATTTCAAGAATTACTACTAGGAACATTTTGTACGAACTCTACTCTTAACCTCTTAATAATGTTTCTAATTGAACATTAACTCCTACAATTTATGTTATTCTTTACTCTTAATAATTTTCTATTTTAACATTCAAAATGTATATTTTATTATTCCACTCTTCTGCATTAATTCTACACATTCCAACTGACTACCAACTTTCTGATGATGAAAAACATTCTGATAATAATTCTGCATAAAACTTGTAAACTGCAGGGAGTTTGGTTAAGTCTGACACAAGGCTGAATTAAAGAAACATTAACCAGCTCCCCTACGCTACAATCTCATTCTCCACCCCAACCTCTCGGGACTTCCTGGGGGTATGTATTTGCTGTAAAACTCGTAGCCAACAATGGTTTTTTCCTAATAGAAGATGCAGGAAGGGGTGCTAACCCTACTTGCCCAAACTACCGTCTTTCCGTGTTGTCAACTGTCTCTCCAGTTGTCACCAAAATTGTTCTCTAGTGTAATGTGTTTCGATTTAAAAATCTAAACTTATTTATAAATAGAACTTCGTCTCTGTGTGTGTATGTATGTGTGTGTGTGTGTGTATCCTATAGACTCCGAAACGGTTGAACCGATTTTCTTGAAAATTTACACAGTTATACTATAAAGGTCTGCGACTGTTCTTACCTAGGTTTTGTGTCGAGGTACCTCGATAAATATCGAAAATCGATAATCGAAAAAATCGGGTTATGGAAGGAGTGGTCCGATTTTAATCAAATTTCATACACTCATAGACAAAGACATAAGAAACGATATTCAGAAGTTTCAAGTTTGCAGTTCTTACAATAGTGCGGAAAATCGATAATATATATATATATATATATATATATATATATTATAATTGCTCAAATCCTCCTACTATTTCTTGAAATATATATATATATATATATATATATATATATATATATATATATATATATAAAAGGCAAGATGTTTGTGTGTGTGTCTGTTTATCTGCCTGTATTTCTGTATTTTTTTCAGCCCTTTTATTTTAGTTTTTGCTTCGGGTTTGGCTCTAAGTAGGTATAATTGTAGTTTTTAGTCTCAGCCATGATACCATTTACCCAGAGGACTTATTTAGCCTTCAAAATTCAGTTTAGACGAAAAATACTTATTTGATATCGATATCAGGAAATCAAAATTTGACTTGCATCCATTCATTTTTCTTTCAGTCTACGGTTTTGTTTTAACTGGAAACAACTATTGCTTTTTTAGTCTTTCGGGCCAACGTCCAAAGAGTCTGAGCTCCAGGACCATGGATTAGTTTTAAAGCTTTCAGTACACCCGAGCAACACCGGGCTATATATATATATATATATATATATATATATATATAAACTACTACAAAACCCCTACTGGTAAATGAAAAGTACATCGGAAGGACTCGAAGTTGTAATTCCTTCCGTGCACCTTGTTATTTATGTCTTAATGAGAAGTTAGAAATCATCAGATTTCAGAACAGTGTTAACCTGCTAAACCAGTTTTTTCTTAGCTAACAGAAGACGGAGAGTGCGACACTGAGATCCGAAGACGTATTGTCATGTCCAATGATGCATTCCAGACCTGAGTAGAGTATTAAGAGACAGGAAAAATTCGTTGGAAACAAAGAAGAGGGTACAAATGTCTGTTCTTCTATATGGCAGTGAATGCTGAACAATCTTCTAATGAAGAGACAGATAAAAAAGAGACTTGAAGCAACCGAAATGTGGTTCGATAGAAGCATGGATATAAAGTGGGGGATCAATTCCATATTACACTCAATATATAAACTGACCCCTCACTTAGTGGCCACATCAGTTTCTGTACATTTATATTCCTGAGATCCAAAAGCACAAGGATGTATTTCAGAAGCTGAGAACAGTATTAAGAGACATGAAAAATTCTCTAAAAACAAATAAGAGAGTACTGGGTTGCTATGTGATGTCTGTTCTTCAATATGGCAGTGAATGCTGGACAATGTCATCAAAGATGAAAGAAAGACTTGAAGCAACTGAAATGTAGTTCTACAGAAAGATGATGAGGATACCATGAACCAAACATGTGAGGTTTTGAAGAGAACGGAAAAGGAAACTATTACTTAACAAAGATAGCTAAAGTTCCTCAGATATGTAATGGGGAAGGAGGGCTTGGAGAATCTGATACTTACAGGCCAGATAGAAGGGAAAGAGAAACAGGGGAAATGAACGCGTAAGATATTTGATGGACTTGCGCAATTGGATGGCGAAGCGGGGTTTAGAGAGGGTAACAGGAGAAAGTGTGCTAAGAGCCACTAAGGATAGGGAGATGTATCTCATCTCTCATTTATCCATCACACCCAGGTGGTGCATAGGACAGCAACTTTTTGTTGCTGTTTCTGTAACAAACTGTTTGTTACGGGGCAGGGTTGTTAGCCCAGCACCCAACCCCCAAACCTGAAGGACCAGTGGACCATTCTTGGTCCTTACGTTTACAGCACCTGGATTCCGAACTTGGTACCCCGATTTGTCGTTCCGAGTCGATGTTCACGGTACCAGAACGCACATCCGTATCAATAAAGAAACGTGAAATTTAGGAATAGGGTTAGGTTTACTGACAGTTAATTTTCTGGCAGGTACAATTGCATTGCTTCGATGATTCCAGTTACGGACGACTTCTTTTTAAATGGCGACAAAAGAACAAAAATATTTTTATTTTTTCACTACATGCAAGGCGATAAAACCACTAATACGCTAAGGATCCTTTTCTCCTATGTTTTGTCTGGTATTCCCAAATGGTCACCCATTTAAGTACTGACCAGGCTCGATGTTGCTTAACTTCGGTGATCGAACGAGAACGATATAGCCGTAGACAGGGAGATGTATAGGGCAATGATTTTGAAGGAAGACAAAACGCGTTCTGGTACCATGAACATCGACTCGGAACGACAAATCGGGGTACCAAGTTCGGAATCCAGTTGAATTCCGTTGCAATCACTTACTCACAAATACCCTTAGGAAAGGTATTAATCCGTTTCTTCGTTCCAGTTATGGGTTAAATAATGGAACAGATTGGGTTCTATAGCTTTGGCTGGCAGCCAGTCTATCGCAGAAAGCAATGGCAACCTACTGCGGGATAATCTTCTGCCCAGTCAGTCATGTTTCTTTTGAGACATGATCACCCAATGTGTTTCAACTATGGCACTTAACTGACTGAGTGAAGATAATAGTTAGAAACATAATTAAGGCTTCTACTGAGCATAAAGTGGGGGATCGTTTTATATTTTCATGAAGTAATGAACTGGTCCCCCACTAATTACTACTTAATAATATAATATATCGCTTCCCCCTCTAGCTATGAGTCAAATAACAGGACAGATTGGGTTCTATAGCCTTGGCTAGCAACCAGTCTACTGCAGAAAGCAATGACAACATACTGCGAGAAAATCTTTTACCCAGTCAGTCATGTCTTGAAAGAGACATGATCGTCCAAAGCGTGTATCACGTATGGCACTTAACTGACTGAATATAATAGTTGGAGACATGATTAAGGCTTCCACTTGGCATAAAATGGGGGATCGGTTGTCTTTTTTATGAAGTAATAAACTGATCCCCAACTAATTACTACTTAATACTATAATACATCTCTTCGCTTACTAGCTATGAGTCAAATAACAGGACAGATTGGGTTCTATAGCCTTGGCTGGCAACCAGTCTACCGCAGAAAGCTATGGCAACCTACTGTAAGATAATCTTCTGCCAAGTCAGTCATGTCTCTTTCGAGACATGATCGCCCAAAGCGTGTATCACGTATGGCACTCAACTGACTGATTGAATATATTAGTTGGAAACATGATTAAGACTTCTACTGGGCATAAAGTGGGGGGGTGACTTTTTTATTGTTATGAAGTAATAAACTGATCCCCCACCATTTACTACTTAATAATATAGTACATCTCTTCTCCCTCTAACTATGAGTCAAGTAACAGGACAGAATGGGTTCTATAGACAACCAGTCTACTGCAGAAAATAATGGTAACCTACTGCGGGATAATCTTCTGCCCAGTCAGTTATGTCTCTTTCGAGACATGATCGCCCAAAGCGTGTATCACGTATGGCACTTAACTGATTATTGATATGCGTGCTTAGCTCACTATAATTCTGAATAGTAAAAATTCTTCTGAATGGTTTTGATAATGTTTTAAACGTGCGTGTGTTAACGCGAGAGAACTAACTCAATAAGTCAGTCAGTTAGTTAAGTGCCATACGTGATAAACGCTTGGGCGATCATGGCTTGAAAGAGCCACGACTGACTAGGCAAATGATTATCCCGCAGTAGTTTGCCATTTCTTTCTGCGGTAGAGTGGTTGCCGACCAAGGCTATAGAACCCAATCTGTCCTATTATTTAACCCATAACTGGAGGGAAGAGACGAATTAATACCTTTCCCATGGGTATTTGCGCGTAAGTGACTGCAAGGAATTCAACTGGAATTTGAACTCGAACCTAACAAGTAACGTCGGTAAATTGTTAAGATAATATTCTTTGTCCTGTTGAGGTAGAGGATAAAGGTGACATTTCCGCTTGTGAGCGAGGGAAGCGATCTGGAGGACGGGGAGAGTCAGTAGAACATGAAGTTGATGTAAGTGTCGGGTCGGTTGAGCGAAGTCACTGGTGGCGGCGTTGGCAGTTTGCCCGATCGCCGTGACTGCTTCCAGAAAGCAGGCCGTGCCGATCATTACTCAGCAATTTTTGTCATGCTTTAGCAGCAGCGTTCATGGTTGTCATTTTTATACAGAGTGCCCTGAAAATCTGGATATATAGGCAATCGCACTATATTCTTTTTACCCTCACAGATCAAGCATAGTTTTGTTGAAAAGGGGAATAATTGACTTCTTTTTCTGGGGTACTCTAAAGGAGAAGGTGTACTCAATGAAAATGACACATGCAACACACTTGATTGGACGCATGAAGAGTGAATGTGATAAAACTGACGACAATGTGAAGTTATTGTATCGAGTTTACGTGAATCTCGCAAAGAGCATCATTTAACTACTGTTCTTAGCGATGTATCCATTTCTTCGTTAGTTTTTAGTAAACAAAACAATTACTACATTTAAAAATTCAAATTCTAAACACTGACTCATTGATTTTCTTAGAAATAAACGAATTTACTCGAAATTTACAAAACCTTTGCTTAGCACATACAAAACTCGGGAAATTTCACACCTCGATGCGAAATGTTTTTCGGCCAGTAGAAAACTAGGAAACATCTAGAAGCAAAATAGAAAGGCCAGAATCACATCCGGGAGTGAATTCTCAAACGACCCGTTCGGAGCCCCACAAACGAAATAAAAGACGGAGCAAGCTCGACCGTCGCCAGAGAGAAATGAGACGTAATGAACATGTCCTTTGACAAACGTGAAGCGATCGCTATTATTGTCTCAGTCTTTCGCTCTCACCTCTCATCTCCTTGCTTTCGCTATTCACCCTGAGCGATAACTTCAAAGACAATCCTACCCAACAATAAATGCCTATACATACATACATACATACATACGTTTCTGCCTACGTACACATAAACTCACTCTTGTAAGGACTACAATGAACTCTTAATAACTTCTTAATACTGTTTCTCATTGAACATTAACTTCTCCCAATTCATGTTATTCATATCCTTTAATAAATTTCGATTTAAAAATACAAAATGTATCCTTCTATTTTATTTTTTCACAAACCCACCTGCTGATAACCTTCTGATAATTCTTAATAATACCTGTAAGTTGTAGGAAGTTTGGTTATGTTTGACACAAGGCCAATTTAATAAACAATAACCATCTCCTTACTTCTACATTAGTGAACCCCGACGTTAAAAAAAAAAAAAAAAAAACACACACACACACACACATACAAACACACAATGCAAGAATCACTACTACAAAGTTAAACAAAACGTCTATGAACTTTACATATATTGGTTGAGTTTAAAACCGAATTCGTAAGATAACGTGGGCGGTAGAAGTTTTGAATAAGGTCAAGACAAACACAGACATATTTTATTGCATAAACAAATTTAAGAAACGTCTATGAACGTTACAAATATTGGTTGAATGTAAAACCGAATTCGTAAGATAAGAAGGGCAAGAGAAGTTTTAAATAAGGTCAAGACAAACACAGACATATTCCATTGCTTAAACAATATTAAGAAACGTCTATGAACGTTATATATATTGGTTGAATGTAAAACCGAATTCGTAAGATAACGTGGGCTGTAGAAGTTTTAAATAAGGTCAAGACAAACACAGACATAATCCATTACCTAAACAAGTTTAAGAAACGTCTATGAACCTTACAAATATTGGTTGAATGTAAAACCGAATTCGTAAGATAAGAAGGGCAAGAGAAGTTTTAAATAAGGTCAAGACAAACACAGTCATATTCTATTGCATAAACAAGTTTCAGGAACTTCTATGAACGTTACAAATATTGCTTAAATGTAAAACTGGTTTCGAAAGATAACGAAAGCAGGAGAAATTTTAAATAAGGTCAAGACAAACACAGACATATTTTATTGCATAAGCAAGTTTAGGAAACGTCTATGAACGTTACATATATTGGTTGAGTGTTGAACCGAATTCGTAAGATAACAAGGGCCGGAGAAGTTTTATATAAGGTCAAGACAAACACAGACATATTCCAGTGCATAAACAAGTAAATATAATTAAACACTCAAATTCACACGCAAAAAATAAATAAATAAATAAATAAATAAAATAAAAAATAAATAAAAACGTACGCAAAATAAAAATGACAAAACATCATACACAGAATTAAACCACATACATGAATCTACTTATAGACAACTATAGGCATAAATACACGCAAATCTAAATCTATCTAAACTTATTTATAAATGGAACTTTGTCTGTGTGTGTGTGTGTGTGTGTGTGTGTGTGTGTGTGTGTGTCTATGTGTGTGTCCGTTACCTATAGACTCCGAAACGGCTAAACCGATTTTCTTGAAAATTTACACAGTTTTACTATAAGCGTCTGCAAGTGTTCTTAGCTAGGTTTTGTGTCGAGGTACCCCTGATAAATATCGAAAATCGATAATCGAAAAAATCGTGTTATAGAAGGAATGGTCCGATTTTAATCAAATTTGATACACTCATAGACAAAGACATAAGAAACGATATTCAGAAGTTTCAAGGTTGCAGTTCTTACAATAGTGCAGAAAATCGATAATATATATATATATATATATATATATATATATATATATATATATATATAAGGCAAGATGTTTGTGTGTGTGTCTGTTTATCTGTATGTCCTTTATACAAATACACAATTTTTATCCGATTCTCACCAAACTTCACACAAATATTCTTTAGACTGAGTCTGAGCTCCAGGACCATGGATTAGTTTTAAAGCTTTCATTACACCCGAGCAACGCCGGGCTATACTGCTAGTAGATACTTGAACACACACAGAATCATGCACACACATATATACGTACATGTATAAACAAGAATATATATTTACATATTCTTACATATTGCAAATGTTTTTTTTAATATTTCATTTCAATAAAATGTTGTTGAAAATTTAATTTTTTGAAATTATGAATGTTTGTTTACGTAATCAGACTTTCAATGTTTGTTGTGATGCAGTGGTTATCGGCTCCGAACTAGAAAGCGGAGAGCCGAGTTCGAATTTTAGTTGAATTCCTTATGCACAAATACCCTTGGAGAAGATAATTATCCGTCTCTTCCTTTCAGTTATGGATTAAATAACAGGGCAGATTGGGTTCTATAGCCTTGGCTGGCAACCAGTCCGCCGCAGAAAGTAATGCCAACCTACTGCGGGATAACCTTCTGCCTAGTCAGTCATGTCTCTTTCGAGACATGATCGCCCAAAGCGTGTATCACGTATGGCACTTAACTGACTGACAGAATATAATAGTTGGAATAATGATTAAGGCTTATATTGGTCATAAAGTGGGGGATCAGTTTATTACTTCATAACAATAGGAAACTGACCCCCCCCACTAATTACTACATAATAATATAATAGATTTCTCTTCCCTTTACCTATGAGTCAAATAACAGGACAGATTGGGTACTATAGCCTTGGCTGGCAACCAGTCCGCCGCAGAAAGTAATGCCAACCTACTGCGGGATAACCTTCTGCCTAGTCAGTCATGTCTCTTTCGAAACATGATCGCCCAAAGCGTGTATCACGTATGGCACACAACTGACTGACTGAATATAATAGTTGAAACATAAATAAAGCTTCTACTGGTCACAAAGTGGGGGATCATTTTTATATTGTCATTAAGTAATAAACTGATCTCCCACTAATTACTACTTATTAATACAATCTGTCTCTTCTACCTTCAACTATAGTTTAAAGAGCAGGATAGAAAACCTTCTGCCCAGTCGGTCATGAGACATGATCGCCCAAAGCGTGTATCACGTATGGTACTTAATTGACTGACTGAGCATAATAGCTGGAAACATCATTAAGGCTGCTACTGGGCATAAAGTGGGGGATCGGTTTTCTATTGTTATGAAGTAATAACCTGATGCCCCATTAATTACTACTTAATAACATAATACATCTCTTCTCCCTCTAACTATGAGTTAAATAACAGGACAGTTTGGGTTCTATAGCCTTGGCTGGCAACCAACAACTGCGGGAAAATCTTCTGCCTAGTCAGTCATGGATCGAATGAGACATGATCACCCAAGCTTGTAGCACATATGGCACTTAACTGACCGACTGAATATAATAGTTGGAAACACGATTATGGCTTTTACTGGGCATAAAGTGGGGGTTTGGTTTTCTATTGTTATGAAGTAATAAACTGATCCCCCACTAATTACTATTTAATAATATAATACATCTCTTCCCTCTCTAGCTAAGAGTCAAATAACAGAACCGATTGAGTTCTATAGCCTTGGCTGTCAACCAGTCTACAGCAGAAAGTAATGGCAACCTACTGCAGAATAACCTTTTGCCCAGTCAGTCATGTCCCAAAAGAGACATGATCGCCCAAGCGTGCATCTTATATGGAATTTTATCTGATTGATTGATTCAGACTTTAGGAACACCCTATATTGCATTTTCTAATCATTTTTTTTTTTAGGGAATATTTGTTTTGTGTGTCGGGTGTGATGTCTAAAGCCTCTGTGCAGAGGGCGACTTTTTTTTTTCATTTCTAATTTTGCTTTGATCGAGTTCATATCCGACCTACAGCCTTTGATGTAGGGTGACCCGGAAAGAGATTTAATTTGAATCACAGTATAACAATAAGATTTTCTTTCATATAACATTTTATGACTTTTTATTGCATTTTTTCACAACTGCAAACCTTTTGGCTTTCATTGTGGGCACTAAAATGTATGGATTGAAAATAAAAAATAAGCAGCTCATTGTCGTTCGCTTCTACGGCTCCACCACAAATTCCTGCAAAACTCAAACATTAACCTAAATACTGAGTAAAATTCATAAATAACCTCGTTAGGATCTAGACTTTCATATGACGTCATAGATGGAGTCAAACTTGTTCAGAAACATCTAAACGCCAGCAGTATGCCACCATTTTCTCAGATCAGTGGTTAAAAATATCTTAAACTAGCAGTATAGCCCGGCGTTGTTCGGGTGTGAACGCTTTAAAACTAATCCATGGTCCTGGAGCTCAGACTCAGCATAAAGAGTATTTGAAATAATAAAATGATTGCGACAATTTACCAATCGCACCTAATATATATATACTAGCAGTATAGCCCGGCGTTGTTCGGGTGTGAAAGCTTTAAAACTAATCCAAGGTCCTGGAACTCAGACTCATTGGACGTTGGCACGAAGGACTAAAAAGCAATAGTTAAAGCGAAACCGTAGACTGAAAGAAAAATGAATGGATGTAAGTCAAATTTTGATTTCCTGGTATCGATATCAAATAAGTTTTTTTCGTCGTAAACTGAATTTTGAAGGCTAAATAAGTCCTCTGAGTAAATGGTATCATGGCTGAGACTAAGAACTACAATTATACCTACTTAGAGCCAAACCAGAAGCAAAGACTAAAATAGAAGGGCGGAAAAACTGATTTTGATCAGACCCGGTATATATTATCGATTTTCCGCACTATTGTAAGAACTGCAACCTTGAAACTTCTGAATATCGTTTCTTATGTCTTTGTCTATGAGTGTATCAAATTTGATTAAAATTGGACCACTCCTTCTATAACCCGATTTTTTCGATTATCGATTTTCGATATTTATCGGGGTACCTCGACATAAAACCTAACTAAATTATCGCAGTCTCTGCACTGACTTGGATAAATTCAGGGATTGGGAAAATCATAATTATGTCCCTTTCTTAAATGTCTATCTCTTTCGTTCCTTTATTTTTTTGTGTATCTATCTACTCTATTTCTATCTGAGTATATCTATCTCTATCTCTCTGTTTCTCTACCCCCACCCACGTCAGTTTTTTTGTACGTTTTGTTTTGTTTATTTTTTACATGTATTATCACAGATTCTCTTTTGCTATCACTCACTTCTAAGAAGAAAAAAAAACTGAAACCGTATTTTTTTTTAAAGTTCACTTAATAAATATTTTTTGTAAATAAATATTTTGGTCTCTTGTTGACCGTTGGAAATACGTTTTTTGAAATTTTAAAATGAATTATGCTGAATAAATTTATTTAAGGCCATTTTCTTCTGTTTTCATTTATTTATTACCAGGTTACATGGCAAAATTCTAATATGTACATTAGTGGATGAGTGGATATAATATTTTGGTATCTTTCCATAAAGTCAACGTACTAAACAAATCTTTCGACTAATACACAATAATGATCCCAGAATAATTCTCTTGAGTAATTCACTCAGAAAAAATCTCTTCAATGACTCAGTCAATTAAGTGCCACACGTGATACACGCTTTGGGCGATCATGTCTCGAAAGAGACATAACTGACTGGGCAGATGATGCAGACAGAGCTACACTGAGCTGCACTCTGTCTTCAAGGACAGAGACGCAACTGAGAGTTGATTCGGACCCCTACCTGATTTATATCTGGTAAACTAGAAATTGGAATGCAAAGGAAACATATGAAGGGAGTAGTCAAATACTCAACTGTGCAGTGGTCCTATGACTACTCGAAGTGACTGATGACGTTCTAACCACGAGAGCACTCCTGTCCAATTAGACATGTTGTGGACTCTGCTTGTGTTTGAAGTCATAAGATATTTGATGCTCAAAACATGCTGAGTTGAATCAACAATTATTTAATATCTATCAGTCAGTTAAGTGCCATATGTGATACACTCTTTGGGCGATCATGTCTTGAAAGAGACATGACTGACTGGGCAGATGATTATCCCGCAGTAGCTTGCCATTGATTTCTGTGATAGACTGGTTGCCAGCCAAGACTATAGAACCCAATCGGACCTGTTATTTGATTCATAGCTTGAGTGGGGAGAGACGTATTATATCATTACGTAGTAATTAGTGGGGGATGAGTTTATTACTTCATAACAATAGAAAACTAATCCCCCATTTTATGCCCAGTAGAAGCCTTAAGCATGCTTCCAACTATTATATCCAGTCAGTCAGTTAAGTGCCATACGTGATGTTTTAGAAAGTTTTGACAAGGTAACAGCCTTCGGGGAACAAAACAAAAATTCACCACCAAAACAACGATGGTTACTTATCTTTTCCCATTTTTCATATTGTAATTTTTTATGACGTTAGTTTTCCTAATGTTCTTCTGAAGAGAACTTTTGGTAATTTGCTATTAGTGTGTTATAATATTTCGCTATCTTTTCATAAAGTCAACGTACTGAACAAATCCTTCGAATAATACACAATAATGATCTCAGAATAATTCAATTAGAAACAATTTCTTCAATGGCGCACAACACCGGAATGATGCACCGCACAGAGCGATATCTACTGTATAACCCGGATATAAGATACCCCGATATAAGAGACCCGGATATAAGATAGATTTTCTCAGGTCCCAAATGAGAACCTGTGGTAATATATATAAAATAGACCAAACCCGTATATAAGAGGAACCCGGGTATAAGAGATACTGATATAAGAGACCCTGAAATAAGAGTGATTCCCTCTGGTCCCAAATTAGAGCCTGTGGTAATGCATATGAAATCGACAAAACCCTGGTATAAGAGACCTTGATATAAGAGAGATTCCCTCTGGTCCCAAATTAGAGCCTGTGGTAATGCATATGAAATCGACAAAACCCTGGTATAAGAGACCTTAATATAAGAGAGATTCCCTCTGGTCCCAAATTAGAGCCTGTGGTAATGTATATGAAATAGACAAAACCCTGGTATAAGAGACTCTGATATAAGAGAGATTTAATCTGGTCCCAAATTACAGCCTGTGGTAATGTATATGAAATAAATAAAACCCGGATATAAGATAACTTTTATCCGGTCCCGATAACTGTCTTATATCAAGGGTACACTGTACTACCTCCCCACTAAGGAGGGCGTATGCACGATGTGGATGTGACAAAAAGCAATTTAAAATGAGAAATCTGAGCCCTTAAGTTCGGGCAATCGCTTTCTTTTTTCTTTTCTTTATCTTCCTTTTCTTTTTTCTTTTCCTCAATTTTCTTTCTTTCTTTCTTTCTTTCAACTTCGGATTGTTTCATTCATTTATTTTCGAATTCTTTCTTTGCTTTCTTCCTTTCTCTCTCTCTCTCTCTCTCTCTCTCTCTTTCTTTCTTTCTTTCTTTTAGCTTCGGATTGTTTCATTCTGTTATTTTCGAATCCTTTCTTTCTTTCTTTCTTTCTTTCTTTCTTTCTTTCTTTCAAACTGTTCAGTTTTTCTTTCTCATCTCCAGTTGTTATGAGGATGCATTTATATACAAAAGTAATATAAATAATGTCTAAAAAGTTGCAGTAAGTAACTCCCCACCGAAGCAGAATGTGGCACAAGGCCTTTTATTGTGGGGAATCCGAGTCCTACTTGTTATTACAAAAAAGTTTTAATTCATGGAGTAGTCGAAAAAAAAAAAGGAAATCAGAAATAGAAAGTTTGGAAGGTACTAGAATGATCGAGAATTTTCCAGTAGAAATCGAGAGAATTCGATAGGTTCCATATTAGGTGTTAGCCCCTGTAAAAATAGGTTTGGGTAGTGAGTAGTTAGTTGATAACAGGATTGGCTGACCTTATCAGCTCCGGTTTTGATTCAAGAATTTATATCCAGCCGAAAGAATCTGTAAAAAAAGTTGCCGACCAAGTAAAACCTGAAAGAGAACCTTATGGAACTATATGGGTAAATACATATTTTGACTCTTTCATTGGCCATACTTAAAATTGTTCTTTATATACTCATTTGAGGATTTCCAAAAAGTATAGCACTTAACTTCCTCGCCAACTTAACTGGGTAAAGATACTTGACTCCTTACCTTCCCGTTCTCTCTTCGTAACAGTCACCAGTAGTAAAAACTATGTTTCTGGTTTTGAATGCAACAAAAATTGTATATTTGTAAATATTTTATTTGGTGTGTTTTTGTAAATTAAATATTTGTCTGTGATTTATCTCTGAGGTTTATCTTTGTTTTCTTGCCTTGTAAAATTTTGCAAATAATAATAACAAAAGAACCATTCTATTTTCATTTGGCAATAAATAATGCAAATAGTATGAAATACATAATTTCTTTTAAAAAGACTGGGGTAGCTTAATAATTATGGCCGGTAGTGTATATATATAACCTGAAATTTCTACGCATTTTTGCTTTCTAGAGTTTTCACTTAGTTGTGTCATCTATGACCAGGTAAATCTGTCAATCCTCTTCGCTGGCTATTGTATTTCCAGTTGGCTGCCTTTGATGTCAATAACACATTTGTCGGTCACTGTTTGTGTTTTCTGCCTTTGATGTTGGTCATACTTTTGTCAGTCATTGCTTTTGATGTCAATCATATTTTTGTCGAGTCACAAAAATATTTACAGTATCTTGATTCGATTATCAAGAAAGTAGGCTCCAGGAGAGAAATAATTTCAAGAAAAGAACAAACAATGGCAGCTGTTGTAAAATTAAGAACCATCTGGGAAGACAAGAACTTCTGTCTTAAACCAAAGATCAAACCGTTGCATGCATCGGCCTTCTTAATCTTTTTCTACGCGAGTGAATCCTGGATATTAACAGCTGAAGAAAAGTGGGGAAGAAAGGACTATAAATAAACTACACGAAAATTGAATGCAAGGTCATCAGTAAAAAGAGGAGCACAAATGCCAACTACAGACCGGGAAATATAAAAATCAACCGAATCCGTTGCCACTGCATCCTCCATCATTGACACTGCCTAATTGCAGTTACGATTTCTTCGAGCTAAGGAAACATTTTCCGCCAGTCCACTACATTCACCTGTCACTTTGCGATGTTTGTTTTACCTTGATAAAAATTATTGTATACCTGTGTAAATAAACGTTTGTAACTGTTTGTAACAAACGTTTTTCATCATTTCTTTGATGGTGTGGCAACTATTCTTCTCCGACGCCAAATTCAACACTCCATCGACTGAATTGTATCCATCCACCCACTTTCGGGGATCTTAAGAAGCAACGTGGGCGCGGAAAGAATCAGAGAACAACCAGTCTGGAAGATGTGGCAATCACGAAACCATCGGCCAACCTGGTATCGTGAAAATATAGTACCACAGCACTTTAGGCAAAATTGAAGAAGCAGACAAAGGAAAAAAAATAGACTGCCAACGTCACTTTATTTGACTGAAAGATCCTTCATGTAGATATTTACCCTACTCCCCCACAGGAGTGAAATGTGACACAAGGTCTTTTTTTAATGTGGGGAGCCTGACCACGTACAGACAGGGGGAAGGAACAAAAATTCCCTAGTCCCCTTAACCGCTGGTTGAGCTGGCCCCAATGACAAGCACCTGGCCCACCCCTCTAGTGAAATGGGGTGGCCGTGGACCGGGTATCTGCTCAGTGTAATTTTTCTCAGATGCAACCCTGCCCTTGGAGACAGAGCTACACTGAGCTGCACTCTGTCTTCAAGGACAGAGATGCAACTGAGAGTTGATTCGGACCCCTACCTGATTTATATCTGGCAAACTAGAAATTGGAATGCAAAGGAAACATATGAAGGGAGTAGTCAAATACTCAACTGTGCAGTGGTCCTATGACTACTCGAAGTGACTGATGACGTTCTAACCACGAGAGCACTCCTGTCCAATTAGACAAGTTGTGAACTCTGTTTGTGTTTGAAGTCATAAGATATTTGATGCTCAAAACATGCTGAGTTGAATCAACAATTATTTAATATCTATCAGTCAGTTAAGTGCCATATGTGATACACTCTTTGGGCGATCATGTCTTGAAAGAGACATGACTGACTGAGCAGATGATTATCCCGCAGTAGCTTGCCATTGATTTCTGTGATAGACTGGTTGCCAGCCAAGACTATAGAACTCAATCGGACCTGTTATTTGACTCATAGCTAGAGGAGGAAGAGACGTATTATATCATTACGTAGTAATTAGTGGGGGATCAGTTTATTACTTCATAACAATAGAAAACTAATCTCCCACTTTATGCCTAGTAGAAGCCTTAATCATGTTTCCAACTATTATATTCAGTCAATCAGTTAAATGCCATACGTGATACACGCTTGTGTGATCATGTCTCAAAAGAGACATGACTGACTGAGCAGAAGATTATCCAGCAATAGGTTGCCATTACTTTCTGCAATAGACTGGTTGCCAGCCTAGGCTATAGAACCCAATCTGTCCTATTATTTAACCCATAACTAGAGAGATGAGACGGATTAATACCTTTCCCAAGGGTATTTGCGTGTAAGTGAATGCAGGGAATTCAACTGGATTTTGAACTCGATTCCTGATTTCTCCTTCTGAACTGATATCCACAGCATCTATAATATCTATAAGAGTTAAAAAATCTGGTAATATGAAAAAGGTTCTATATGACTAGACAAAAGTAGAAGAAGCCAGCAAATATTAGAATTGGTACGGTTGTAGTAAAGAGCATATCACATGATAACCAATGAATTATTAATCAACTAGCAGTATAGTCTGGCGTTGCTCGGGTGTAATGAAAGCTTTAAAACTAATTCATGGTCCTGGAGCTCAGACTCTTTGGACATTGGCACGAAAGACTAAAAAGCAATAGTTGTTTCCAGTTAAAGCAAAACCGTAGACTGAAAGAAAAATGAATGGATGTAAGTCAAATTTTCATTTCCTGGTATCGATATCAAATAAGTTTTTCGTCGTAAAATTAATTTTGAAGGCTAAATAAGTCCTCTGAGTAAATGGTATCATGGCTGAAACTAAGAACTACAATTATACCTACTTAGAGCCAAACCCGAAGCAAAAACTAAAATAAAAGGGCTGAAAAAAATACAGACATACAGGCAGATAAACAGACACACACACAACCCTCTTGCCTTATATATATATATATATATATATATATATATATATATATATATATATATATATTATAGATTTTCTGCACTATTGTAAGAACTGCAACCTTGAAACTTCTGAATATCATTTCTTATGTCTTTGTCTATGAGTGTATGAAATTTGATTAAAATCAGACCATTCCTTCTATAACCAGATCTTTTCGATTATCAATTTTTGATATTTATTGGGTGTACCTCGACACAAAACCTAGCTAAGAACACTTGCAGTTGCTTATATTACAATTGTGTAAATTTTCAAGAAAATCGGTTCAGCCGTTTCGGAGTCTATAGGTAATGGACACACACACACATACACACACACACACACAGACTAAGTTCCATTTATAAATAAGTTTAGATCAAAACTGACATAAAGTAAACTTACGAAAATAGTTTAGGATCCCAGTAAAGTTTATAAAAAGTAAGGATAGTTTTATAGTTTATCTGGAGTCAATTTGGAATCGAATTAGTAACACCAACCGGCAAAAACTGAAATACCAAGAGTGAAAAACACCAGCTTGTCTATGTGACAGGAAAATTTATCTTTATAATTAATAGCATACAGCCATGTATACTTATAAATATGGGAGAGCCTTTTATAATTATTTCTATAACACAAAATTAAAATGACTTTCATTTAAGATTTACGTCACAAACATATGTTCTTTACGTGCAATCTCTTAAAGGCTTGACATTTTTAATTGTTTTTTACTTATCTTTCTTTCAAACTTATATTTCTTCTGGTTACTGACATCAAGAAGTATATTTAAATGTTGAAGTTGTCTTAATTTGTGTGGATTTCTTAGATGAAGTATTCTTATTATGATCAACTGTTGGCTACATTTTCTTTAATCTTATTTCTCCTGCTTTTTGACACCTAGTTGTGGTAGAAGTTGTAGTAGTCTTAATTTGTGTGAATATATTAGAAGAAGCTTTGTCATTATTATTAATTTTTGACTAGGCACTCGCCTGACTTTTCTATGACACTGTTCGCACTCTGGCTTCGGGTAGAGGGCGCTCTCTGCTTCCGAGCAGAGAGCACAAACCCAGTCGTGGTTCCGCCGAAGAGTAGAACCACGACTGGGGAAAAATAGACAGACATTTTTTGGCCCGGCTATATGGCCGGGAAGACCCACTATAAAATGACCATGTGTCACATCTGGCCTTGCATGGGAAGGCTAGTAAATACAATTTTTGACTAGTCTTTCTTTCATCTGATTTCTCTTGCTTCTTTACACCTAGTGCAAAAGACGCGTTCCAGAAGATGAGCAAAATACTAACACACAGGAAAATCTCAATAGAAACGAAGAAAAGAGTGCTAGACTGCTACGTGATGTCAGTTCTTCAATACGGCAGTGAATGCTGGACAATATCATCGAAAATGAGGACAAAACTGGAAGCGGCCGAAATGTGGTTCTACAGAAGGATGCTACGGATATCGTGGACTGAGCATACAAGCAACGACGAAGTGTTAGAAAGAATGGCAACAAAAAGGAAATTGATGCTGAACATCAGGAAGAGACAACTGAAGTTCCTGGGACATGCAATGAGGAAGGAGAGCCTGGAGAACCTGATACTGACTGGACAGATAGAAGGAAGGAGAGACAGAGGAAGGCAGCGGATAACATATTTGCAGGGTCTGATCAGGTGGATGACGGAACGGGGGTTGCCAGGAGCAACAGGAGCAAACATACTAAGAGCCACAAGGGATAGGGAGACGTGGAGATCCATGATCGCCTACGTCCTGAAGGGACAGGGCACATAGAAGAAGAACAAGTAGTAGTAGTAGTGTTAAGTTGTGTGGATTTCTTAGATGAAGCCTTGTCATTATTATTAATTTTTGACTCGTCTTTCATCTTATTTCTCTTGCTTCTTTACACCTAGTAGTAGTAGTAGTAGTGTTAATTTGTGTGGATTTCTTAGATGAAGCCTTGTCATTATTATTCATTTTTGACTAGTCTTTCTTTCATCTCATTTCTCTTGCTTCTTTACACCTAGTAGTAGTAGTAGTAGTGTTAATTTGTGTGAATTTCTTAGATGAAGCCTTGTCATTATTATTAATTTTTGACTAGTCTTTCTTTCATCTCATTTCTCTTGCTTCTTTACACCTAGTAGTAGTAGTAGTAGTGTTAATTTGTGTGGATTTCTTAGATGAAGCCTTGTCATTATTATTCATTTTTGACTAGTCTTTCTTTCATCTCATTTCTCTTGCTTCTTTACACCTAGTAGTAGTAGTAGTAGTTTTAATTTGTGTGGATTTCTTAGATGAAGCCTTGTCATTATTATTAATTTTTGACTAGTCTGTCTTTCATCTGTTTTCTCTTGCTTTTTTACACCTAGTAGTAGTAGTAGTAGTGTTAATTTGTGTGGATTTCTTAGATGAAGCCTTGTCATTATTATTAATTTTTGACTAGTCTTTCTTTCAACTTATTTCTCTTGCTTCTTTACACCTAGTAGTAGTAGTAGTAGTGTTAATTTGTGTGGATTTCTTAGATGTAGCCTTGTCATTATTATTAATTTTTGACTAGTCTTTCTTTCATCTTATTTCTCTTGCTTCTTTACACCTAGTAGTAGTAGTAGTAGTGTTAATTTGTGTGATTTTCTAGATGAAGCCTTGTCATTATTATTAATTTTTGACTAGTCTTTCTTTCATCTCATTTCTCTTGCTTCTTTACACCTAGTAGTAGTAGTAGTAGTGTTAATTTGTGTGGATTTCTTAGATGAAGCCTTGTCATTATTATTAATTTTTGACTAGTCTTTTCTTTCATCTCATTTCTCTTGCTTCTTTACACCTAGTAGTAGTAGTAGTAGTGTTAATTTGTGTGGATTTCTTAGATGAAGCCTTGTCATTATTATTAATTTTTGACTAGTCTTTTCTTTCATCTGTTTTCTCTTGCTTCTTTACACTAGTAGTAGTAGTAGTAGTGTTAATTTGTGTGGATTTCTTAGATGAAGCCTTGTCATTATTATTAATTTTTGACTAGTCTTTTCTTTCATCTTATTTCTCTTGCTTCTTTACACCTAGTAGTAGTAGTAGTAGTGTTAATTTGTGTGGATTTCTTAGATGAAGCCTTGTCATTATTATTAATTTTTGACTAGTCTTTTCTTTCAACTTATTTCTCTTGCTTCTTTACACCTAGTAGTAGTAGTAGTAGTGTAAATTTGTGTGGATTTCTTAGATGAAGCCTTGTCATTATTATTAATTTTTGACTAGTCTTTCTTTCATCTTATTTCTCTTGCTTCTTTACACCTAGTAGTAGTAGTAGTAGTGTTAATTTGTGTGGATTTCTTAGATGAAGCCTTGTCATTATTATTAATTTTTGACTAGTCTTTCTTTCATCTCATTTCTCTTGCTTCTTTACACCTAGTAGTAGTAGTAGTAGTGTTAATTTGTGTGGATTTTCTTAGATGAAGCCTTGTCATTATTATTAATTTTTGACTAGTCTTTCTTTCATCTGTTTTCTCTTGCTTCTTTACACCTAGTAGTAGTAGTAGTAGTGTTAATTTGTGTGGATTTCTTAGATGAAGCCTTGTCATTATTAATTTTTGACTAGTCTTTTCTTTCATCTTATTTCTCTTGCTTTACACCTAGTAGTAGTAGTAGTAGTGTTAATTTGTGTGGATTTCTTAGATGAAGCCTTGTCATTATTATTAATTTTTGACTAGTCTTTCTTTCAACTTATTTCTCTTGCTTCTTTACACCTAGTAGTAGTAGTAGTAGTGTTAATTTGTGTGGATTTCTTAGATAAAGCCTTGTCATTATTATTAATTTTTGACTAGTCTTTCTTTTCCAACTTATTTCTCTTGCTTCTTTACACCTAGTAGTAGTAGTAGTAGTGTTAATTTGTGTGGATTTCTTAGATAAAGCCTTGTCATTATTATTAATTTTTGACTAGTCTTTCTTTCATCTCATTTCTCTTGCTTCTTTACACCTAGTAGTAGTAGTAGTAGTGTTAATTTGTGTGGATTTTTAGATGAAGCCTTGTCATTATTATTAATTTTTGACTAGTTCTTTCTTTCATCTTATTTCTCTTGCTTCTTTACACCTAGTAGTAGTAGTGTTAATTTGTGTGGATTTCTTAGATGAAGCCTTGTCATTATTATTAATTTTTGACTAGTCTTTCTTTCATCTCATTTCTCTTGCTTCTTTACACCTAGTAGTAGTAGTAGTAGTGTTAATTTGTGTGATTTTTGATGGGTGCCCTTGTCATTATTATTAATTTTTGACTAGTCTTTCTTTCTATCTTATTTCTCTTGCTTTACACTCAGGTAGTAGTAGTAGTAGTGTTAATTTGTGGATTTCTTAGATGAAGCCTTGTCATTATTATTAATTTTTTGACTAGTCTTTCTTTCATCTGTTTTCTCTGTTTCTTTACACCTAGTAGTAGTAGTAGTAGTGTTAATTTGTGTGAATTTCTTAGGTGAAGCCTTGTCATTATTATTAATTTTTGACTAGTCTTTCTTTCATCTTATTTCTCTTGCTTCTTTACACCTAGTAGTAGTAGTAGTAGTGTTAATTTGTGTGGATTTTCTTAGATGAAGCCTTGTCATTATTATTAATTTTTGACTAGTCTTTTCTTTCATCTTATTTCTCTTGCTTCTTTACACCTAGTAGTAGTAGTAGTAGTAGTGTTAATTTGTGTGGATTTCTTAGATGTAAGCCCTTGTCATTATTATTAATTTTTGACTAGTCTTTCTTTCATCTTATTTCTCTTGCTTTACACCTAGTAGTAGTAGTAGTAGTAGTGTTAATTTGTGTGGATTTTCTTAGATGAAGCCTTGTCATTATTATTAATTTTTGACTAGTCTTTCTTTCATCTTATTTCTCTTGCTTTTACACCTAGTAGTAGTAGTAGTAGTAGTGTTAATTTGTGTGGATTTCTTAGATGAAGCCTTGTCATTATTATTAATTTTTGACTAGTCTTTCTTTCATCTTATTTCTCTTGCTTTTACACCTAGTAGTAGTAGTAGTAGTAGTGTTAATTTGTGTGGATTTCTTAGATGAAGCCTTGTCATTATTATTAATTTTTGACTAGTCTTTCTTCTGTTTACTTTGCTTCTTTACCCGTAGTAGTAGTAGTAGTAGTGTTAATTTGTGTGAATTTCTTAGATGAAGCCTTGCCATTATTGTTAATTTTTTTATTAGTCTTTCTTTCATCTCATTTCTCTTGCTTCTTTACACCTAGTAGTAGTAGTAGTAGTAGTGTTAATTTGTGTGGATTTCTTAGATGAAGCTTTGTCATTATTATTAATTTTGACTAGTCTTTCTTTCATCTTATTTCTCTTGCTTTACACCTTGTAGTAGTAGTAGTAGTAGTGTTAATTTGTGTGGATTCTTTAGATGAAGCCTTGTCATTATTATTCATTTTTGACTAGTCTTTCTTTCATCTCATTTCTCTTGCTTCTTTACCCGTAGTAGTAGTAGTAGTAGTGTTAATTTGTGTGAATTTCTTAGATGAAGCCTTGCCATTATTGTTAATTTTTGATTAGTCTTTCTTTCATCTCATTTCTCTTGCTTCTTTACACCTAGTAGTAGTAGTAGTAGTAGTGTTAATTTGTGTGGATTTCTTAGATGAAGCCTTGTCATTATTATTAATTTTTGACTAGTCTTTCTTTCATCTTATTTCTCTTGCTTCTTTACACCTAGTAGTAGTAGTAGTAGTAGTGTTAATTTGTGTGGATTTCTTAGATGAAGCCTTGTCATTATTATTAATTTTTGACTAGTCTTTCTTTCATCTTATTTCTCTTGCTTCTTTACACCTAGTAGTAGTAGTAGTAGTGTTAATTTGTGTGGATTTCTTAGATGAAGCCTTGTCATTATTATTAATTTTTGACTAGTCTTTCTTTCATCTTATTTCTCTTGCTTCTTTACACCTAGTAGTAGTAGTAGTAGTGTTAATTTGTGTGGATTTCTTAGATGAAGCCTTGTCATTATTATTAATTTTTGACTAGTCTTTCTTTCATCTCATTTCTCTTGCTTCTTTACACCTAGTAGTAGTAGTAGTAGTAGTGTTAATTTGTGTGGATTTCTTAGATGAAGCCTTGTCATTATTATTAATTTTTGACTAGTCTTTCTTTCATCTCATTTCTCTTGCTTCTTTACCCGTAGTAGTAGTAGTAGTAGTGTTAATTTGTGTGAATTTCTTAGATGAAGCCTTGCCATTATTGTTAATTTTTGATGAGTCTTTCTTTCATCTCATTTCTCTTGCTTCTTTACACCTAGTAGTAGTAGTAGTAGTAGTGTTAATTTGTGTGGATTTCTTAGATGAAGCCTTGTCATTATTATTAATTTTTGATTAGTCTTTCTTTCATCTTATTTCTCTTGCTTCTTTACCCGTAGTAGTAGTAGTAGTAGTAGTTGTCTTAATATTTGTAGATTTCTTAGATGAAAGATTGTTATTATAATAAATTTTCTTGTTGATTTTCTCTCTTCTTATTTCTCTTCCTCATTTACATATTTTAATAGTTGTAGTAGTAGTAATGTTGATTTGTTAGATGAAAGCCTTTTATTATTTTTACATTTTTTCATATTTTTTTTATTATTTGTCTTGTTTTTTTACATCTTCTAGTAGTAGTTTTGAGTTGAGTGAATTTCTTAGACCAATCCATGTTAATTTTATTAATTTTTGTTTGACTATTTTTCTTTTATCTGATTTCTCATTGTTTTTTATTTCATAAATCTTTTTTTTATCTCTGATGTCTTCTATAAATTTTCAATAAGCATTTTTTGATGAGAAGTAACTAATTAATTAATTTTCTGAATAAAATTATTGACACGTGATGAATTATAAATCCACAATTTATAGATACGAATATATAATATAAATTTGTGTAAAAATGAATGTGCAGAATTTTTATGTGCTGTTTTTGAGTTCAGGTTTTATTAAGAGCAATGTTGAAATATTTAATATTCGTGTATCAAATTAAGCATGAAATTAATGTTTTAAAATGTTTTTAAATAATTGTTTAAAAAAGTTGTTATATTAGAAAGCAAGAGTTCTCTGCCTTTGAGTGTTACTGCAGGTTTTAAATTATACTCGCTGAATTTGTTTTCTGATGAATTTGACAATTTCTTGCTTTGTATTAAAATTGATAGCCATCTTGTAGAAGTTTTTTTCTTCCTAGTTAAGCAGAATTTTAATTGGTAGATTTTGAAATTGTGTTTTAAATTATGCTCACTGAATTAGTTTTCTGATGAATTTGACAATTTCTTGCTTTGTACTAAAATTGAAGGAGTCGTCTTATAGAAGTTTTTTTCTTCCTATTGAAATAGAATTTTAATTGGTAGATTTTGAAATTGTGTTTTAAATTATGCTCACTGAATTTGTCTTCTGATGAATTTGACAATTTCTTGCTTTGTATTAAAATTGATAGCCATCTTGTAGAAGTTTTTTTCTTCCTAGTTAAGCAGAATTTTAATTGGTAGATTTTGAAATTGTGTTTTAAATTATGCTCACTGAATTAGTTTTCTGATGAATTTGACAATTTCTTGCTTTGTATTAAAATTGATAGCCATCTTGTAGAAGTTTTTTTCTTCCTAGTTAAGCAGAATTTTAATTGGTAGATTTTGAAATTGTGTTTTAAATTATGCTCACTGAATTAGTTTTCTGATGAATTTGACAATTTCTTGCTTTGTATTAAAATTGATAGCCATCTTGTAGAAGTTTTTTTCTTCCTAGTTAAGCAGAATTTTAATTGGTAGATTTTGAAATTGTGTTTTAAATTATGCTCACTGAATTAGTTTTCTGATGAATTTGACAATTTCTTGCTTTGTATTAAAATTGATAGCCATCTTGTAGAAGTTTTTTTCTTCCTAGTTAAGCAGAATTTTAATTGGTAGATTTTGAAATTGTGTTTTAAATTATACTCGCTGAATTTGTTTTCTGATGAATTTGACAATTTCTTGCTTTGTATTAAAATTGATAGCCATCTTGTAGAAGTTTTTTTCTTCCTAGTTAAGCAGAATTTTAATTGGTTGATTTTGAAATTGTGTTTTAAATTATGCTCACTGAATTAGTTTTCTGATGAATTTGACAATTTCTTGCTTTGTACTAAAATTGAAGGAGTCGTCTTATAGAAGTTTTTTTTCTTCCTATTGAAATAGAATTTTAATTGGTAGATTTTGAAATTGGGTTTTAAATTATACTTGCTGAATTTGTCTTCTGATCAATTTGACAATTTCTTGCTTTGTACTAAAATTGATGGAGTCGTCTTGTAGAAGATTTTTCTTACTAGTTAAGTGGAATTTTAATTGGTAGATTTTAAAAATATCTTTAATTTGTTTGATGCCGTTTGTTTGCTGAATAAGAAGTTTTAATCCTTTTACATTAGCTATTGCTGAACTGGTGTTTTTGCATTTGTTTCAGTTTGCAGGGAATTTTCCTCTTATGTCTTAAATAGCAGTATAGCCCGGCGTTGCTTGGGTGTAATGAAAGCTTTAAAACTAATCCACGGTCCTGAAGCTCAGACTCTTTGGACGTTGGCACGAAAGACTAAAAAGCAATAGTTGTTTCCACTAAAAGTGAAATCGTAGACTGAAAGAAAAATGAATGGATGTAAGTCAAATTTTCATTTTCTGGTATCGATATCAAATAAGTTTTTTTGTCGTAAACTGAATTTTGAAGGCTAGATAAGTCCTCTGAGTAAATGGTATCATGGCTGAGACTAAGAACTACAATTATACCTACTTAGAGCCAAACCCGAAGCAAAAACTAAAATAAAAGGGCTGAAAAAAAAAATACCGACATACAGGCAGATAAACAGACACACACACAAACATCTTGCCTTTTATATATATATTATCAATTTTCTGCACTATTGTAAGAACTGCAACCTTGAAACTTCTGAATATCATTTCTTATGTCTTTGTCTATGAGTGTATGAAATTTGATTAAAATCGGACCACTCCTTCTATAACCCGATTTTCGATTATCGAATTTCAATATTTATTGGGGGTACCTCCACACAAAACCTAGCTAAGAACACTCGTAGATGCTTATAGTACAACTGTGTAAAATTTCAAGAAAATCGGTTTAGCCATTTCGGAGTCTATAGGTAACGGACACACACACACACACACACACACACACACACACACACACACACACACACACAGAGTTCCATTTATAAATAAGTTTAGATTTCACCTCTTTTAGAGCTTGTTGCTGGTTCAATCTAGCTGTCTTTTCTCACAGACAAATTCTAGGCATGCGTTTGTTTATATACTGTAATGAACAAAACAAGATCTACATTTCATATTCAAACGCTAAGCACTGACTCATTGATTTTGTTAGAAATAAACAAATTTACTCGAATTTACAAAACTTTGCTTAAAACACATGAAAAAGCAAATCCAAAACAAAACTCGTGAAATTTCACACCTCGATGCAAAATGTTTTTCGGCAAATAGAAAACTAAGAAACATCTAAAAACAAAATTCAAATAATCTTCAATTATCAGAAACAAATTTTTAGCGAGCCAGCACGACATTTGTTCGTTATCTAATGGAAAGGCCAGAATCACACCCGGGAGTGAATTCCCAAATGACCTACAAACGAAATAAAAGACGGAGCAAGCTTAACTGTCACCAGAGAAAAGAGACGAATGTAATTAACATGTATCCTTGACAAATATCAAGCGATTACTATCATCATCTCAATCTTTCTCTCTCACCTCTCACCTTACACCGTTCTTTATACTTGATAACCGAATGGAACACTTTAAGACTAAACGAATACTTCAAAGGCAATCGTACCCAAAAATAAACACTCATGCATACATACATACATTTCTGCCTACATACACATAAACTTATTCTTGCAAGGACTACTACAAACTCTTGATACCCTAAATTTCTTAATACTGTTTTGCATTGAACATTAACTTCTACAAATTCATGTTATTCTTTTCTATCAATAAATTTCTATTTAAACACGTGAAAGGTATGCATTTATTCTTCCACAAAATCCACTTTCTGATGACCTTCTGATAATTCTGGATAAAAACCTGTAAGTTATAGGAAGTTTGGTTATGTTTGACACAAGGCCAATTAAAAAAAAACGTTAATCATCTCCCTACTTCTACAATACAGAGTTCTATACGTTCTGTAACAAGAGGATATTTCGCGGGGGAATTTCAAATTATGGGGACGCTGAATTCCTAGAAAGGTGTGATCTCGAATTGACCAACCAGTGATTGCTACTAAGTCTCATTACGCTCCCTATTCACCTAGAAACAGGTTTGGATGTATGATTGCCACCTGACACTACTTAAACAATTCTTCTTCTTCTATGTACCCTGTCCCTTCAGGACATAGACGATCATGGCTTTCCACGTCTCCCTATCCCTGGTGGCTCTTAGCACGCTTTCTCCTGTTACACTGCACAAACCCCGCTCTGCCATTCACTAGATCAAGCCCCAAAATATAGAATATAAATGTATAGAAACTAGCGTGGCCACAAAATGAGGGATCAGTTTATGTATTGATTATAATATAAAATTGATCCCCCATTTTGTACCCACATTGTAATTTCTTATAAACAGTTGGCATATATATTCCTTTTCTGTGTGCCCTGTCCTTTCAGGACGTAGGCGATCATGGCTTTCCACGTCTTCCTATCCCTATTGGCTCCTAGCATGCCTTCTGTTACACCATGCAACCCTCGTTCCATCAGCCACCTGATTAGGTCCTTCAAATATGTTATTCGTTCCACAGGCGGGAAGTGTGAGAATAGAAGCTGGTTGAGTAGAATTTCTGTTTACATTTTATTGGTTTCACAGTAAAAGGGTGGGACCTAGTTGATAATCTTGTTGCTCGTGAAAATTCATGCATAGTGGGAACCAGAGAGCTAAGTTCATCGGAGCAGAAGCCGTGAAAATACTTGTAGAAGAGACACAGAGAAGCCACATTGCACCGGTGAGAAAGTGACTGTATCTGAGCTGCCAGGTTGGGATCGATCTTCTTCTATGTGCCCTGTCCTTTCAGGAGGTAGGCGAGCATGGCTTTCCACGTCTCCCTATCCCTGGTGGCTCTTAGCACGCTTTCTCCTGTTACACCACCCAAACCCCACTCTGCCATTCACTAGATCAAGCCCAAAAATATAGAATATAAATGTATAGAAACTAGCATGGCCACAAAATGAGGGATCAGTTTATGTATTGATTATAATATAAAATTGATCCCCCATTTTGTGCCCACATTGTAATTTCTTATAAACAGTTGGCATATATATTCCTTTTCTGTGTGCCCTGTCCTTTCAGGACGTAGGCGATCATGGCTTTCCACGTCTCTCTATCCCTGGTGACTCTTAGCACACCTTCTCCTGTTACACCATGCAATCCTCGTTCCGCCATCCACCTGATTAGGTCCTTCAAATATGTTATCCGCTGCTTTCCCCTGTCACTTTTCCCTCTATATGTCCTGTGAGTATCAAGTTCTTCAAGCCCTCCTTCCTCATTGCATGTCCCAGGAACTTCAGCTGTCTCTTCCTGATTCTCAGTATTAATTTCCTTTTTGTTGCCATTCTTTCCAACACCTCATAGATGCTTGCAAGATATCCACAGCATCCTTCTGTAGAACCACATTTCCGTTGCTTCAATTTTTTCCTTCATCTTTGATGATATTGTCCAGCATTCGTTGATCTATTGAAGAACACATAGCAATCCAGCACTCTCTTCTTTGTTTCCAACGAAATTTTCCTGTCTCTTAATACTCTACTCAGCTTCTGGAATGCGTCCTTGTGCTTTTGGATCTCAGGAATATAAATGTATAGAAACTGCGGTGTCCACAAAGTGAGGGGTCAGTTTATATATTGATTCTAATGTGGAACTGATCCCCCACTTTATATCCAGCATCTTTCTGTAGAACCACATTTCAGTTGCTTCACGTTTTCCCTTCATCTTTGATGATATTGTCCAGCATTCAATGCCATATTGAAGAATCGACATCACATAGCAATCCAGTACTCTCTTCTTTGTTTATAGTGAAATTTTCCTGTGTCTTAATACTTTACTCAACTTCTGGAATGCTTCCTTCGCCATGCCAATTCGCCTTTGGATCTCAGCGTCGCACTTTCCGTTCACTCATATTTCGAATTCATTAGGAGCTTCAGCATAGTATCTCTTCTCGTAATAATCTTAAGATTCTTTACTCTTTACCACTAGGCTTCATCATGTCCGAATTTCAACTCATCTGGATTCGCCGAATCTATACCCATAATGCAATTCGTCAGCCCATTAAATCTTGCCTAATCCCTTGAGAGAAAACGTCGTTTCGTTTTTTATTACTGGCGGTTTTGTTACAAGCGTCACCCATTTATTCCACCTCTACAACTTACCGTCCTTTCTTTTGATATTTTGATAATTCTACCATATTTTAAGCCATTAATATTCTCTCGACCGAAGAAGAGATATCGAAGACAAAAAAACAAAAAAAAACAAGAAAAACATTATACAGAAATATTCGTCTGCTTCCGCGTTCGCCATTAGCTTCTCTCGATTGATTTCCTCTTCCTTTCCAATAAAACGACGTCGCCGGACAAATATTGGCCTCGACTGTCATCAACAAGAATTGTCGTCATTCTCATGATCTCCATAGCAACGGATTGCGTTACTAACAGCTACGAAGATTTGCTTTGACGAGGTGACCAAAAACATGTGTAGGCGGACACTTTTTAGTGTGTTTCTCTTGGTGGGTATGTGTCTTCTCGTGTTTCCATCACGTTCTTCGCGTGTTTTACCCTACAGGGGTGAGTACATACCCAGTTTGATTCTTCTTCTTCTTCTATGTGCCCTGTCCCTTCAGGACGTAGGCGATCATTGTTCTCCACGTCTCCCTATCCCTTGTGGCTCTTAGTATGTTTGCTCCTGTTGCTCCTGGCAACCCCCGTTCCGTCATCCACCTGATCAGGCCCTGCAAATATGTTATCCGCTGCCTTCCTCTGTCTCTCCTTCCTTCTATCTGACCAGTCAGTATCAGGTTCTCCAGGCTCTCCTTCCTCATTGCGTGTCCCAGGAACTTCAGTTGTCTCTTCCTGATGCTCAGCATCAATTTCCTTTTTGTTGCCATTCTTTCCAACACCTCATCGTTGCTTGTATGCTCAGTCCACGATATCCGTAGCATCCTTCTGTAGAACCACATTTCGGCCGCTTCCAGTTTTGTTCTCATTTTCGATGATATTGTCCAGCATTCACTGCCGTATTGAAGAACTGACATCACGTAGCAGTCTAGCACTCTTTTCTTCGTTTCTATTGAGATTTTCCTGTGTGTTAGTATTTTGCTCATCTTCTGGAACGCGTCCTTTGCCATGCCAATTCGCCTTCGGATCTCCGTGTCGCACTTTCCATCTCCTGTTAGCACACTTCCCAGGTACTTAAATTTTTGTACTTATAAAATTTTTGTATATATAAGAAAAATTAAAGCAGACACGTTATTTCATGGTAAATCGGAAGTGTAGGCCTATTTCAGGCGAACCCTCATCAGCTTCCGTCTTTATTGTACAAAGGATTTTACACAAACTCGTGTAAAATCCTTTGTAAAATAAAGACGGAAGCTGATGATGGTTCGCCGGAAATCGGCCTACACTTCCGATTTACCATAAAAGAACGTGTCTACCTTAATTTTTCTTATATTTACTCTTTATGTATTTATATACATATATATTTAGAGCTCTCTTAGAGAGTTATCCTACCACTGTATGTACAGGATATTCCTTTGAATTCTTCCATACCCACACCGCATGCTGATATATATATATATATATATATATATATATATATATATATATATATATATATATATATATATATATATATATATATATGTGTGTGTGTGTGTGTGTGTGTGTGTGTGTGTGTGTGTGTATTTATATACATATATATATTTAGAGCTCTCCTAGAGAGTTATCCTACCACTTTATGTACAGGATACTCGTTTGGATACTTCTATATCTACACCGCATGTTCATATAAAGGAGTAGTACAAACAAATGTGTCAACAGTCCAATTTTTGGCGTAATTTACGTTTTTGAAGAGTGCTCAATACTTAATAGAGCAATAAACACTTATAATAAAATCATCTTCCCGAAATCTATACTCTAATCGCTATACCCATATATATATATATATATATATATATATATATATATATATATATATATATACTGCTAAGAAGATTGGTCACTATGTCGATCCAGGATGTTTTTTCCACCTGAATCCATCCTGCATATATACAAGTCAACCATCCGTCCGTGCATGGAGTACTGCTGCCATTTATGGTCAGGTGCCCCTGCCGTTCTCCTCAGTGTTCTTGACAAGCTCCAAAGGAGAGTCTGTAATGTGATAGGTACTGATCTGGCGACTCGTCTGCAGCCACTTTCCCATCGTCGAAATGTGGCCTCCCTCTGTCTCTTCTATAAATACTTTCATGGCTTCTGCTCGGATGAGCTTAAGTCACTGATGCCTCCTCAACAGGTGTTTACCCGTGCAACCAGACTGGCAACCTGGGTCCCACCCATTCACAGTCAGGTTAGCCAAACGCAGACGACAATTCTACTCCTGCAGCTTCTTCTCTCGCACTTCCCGCCTGTGGAACTCACTCCCGTATTCTTGCTTTCCTGACGGCTACGACCTCCAGAAATTTAAAAGCAAAGTTAATACTCACCTACTAACCACTGGACTCTAGCTCTCTCCCCTCCCCTGTATAATCTTCACGTTCTCTCCGCCCATGTATCTGTCATTGCACCTGCTTTCTCAGCTTTCTATTGTTCCTTTCTAACTAGCTTGTACTCCTCACTCTTTTCTAATTAATCTTTCTACATTTATGTAACCCCCTGCACATCAGTGGCGTTTCTGCCTTGCTCGGGGTAAAATGATTAAAAAAAAAAAAAAAAAATATATAACTCTTTGACGGTACAAAACCTGTAAATTGCTTTAAAAATCACAAACGGAAACATCTTTCAAGGGATCTCTTTCGCCTTCGGATCTCCGTGTCGCACTTTCCATCTTCTGTTAGAACACTTCCTAGGTACTTAAATTTTTTTACTTGTTTGATTCTGTTATCCCCCACCTGTATTTGGCATTTTGGGTTGTATTTTGATTATGAACATTAAAAAAAGAAACAAATATTTTCGGAAAAGATTGTTTAACATTCGAAATTCATTATAAAAGAGGTTGGGAGAAAGAAGGAAATCAAAAATAAAAAAAAGAAATGAAACAAGATATGAAAAGAAGGCAAGAAAACGAAATAAATCAAAACAAAAATGAATAAAAGAATGATTAAAAAAGAAGGAAGAATAAGAACAAATATCTTTTATAGCCTTGCTAGGGTTAACAAAATCACGTCGTCGGTAACCTCATTAGGTTCAACGAAACTCGACGTTAGTTTTATAACTTTTAATTTAGTAAAGTCAGAGATACAAGTGTAATTACTAATTCGAACAATAATGCGTCAGACACTAAATCTTCTCCAACACTTAACTCTAATCACTATATCTATATATATATATATATATATATATATATATATAAGAAAAATTAAAGCAGACACGTTATTTCATGGTAAATCGGAAGTATAGGCCTATTTCAGGCGAACCCTCATCAGCTTCCGTCTTTATTGTACAAAGGATTTTACACAAACTCGTGTAAATATATATATATATATAAATATATAAATATATATATAGCTTTGCTAGGGTTTTCAGGAGAAAACCGTTCGTAGTGATCAAAGAAAAAATGAAAAAATATTGACGTGAGCAAAAAAAGGAGGGGGTAGAGACGTATAAACAATTAGCGAGGGGGGGGGATAAAATTGAGAGGAAATGATTAAATATATACAATTAGATAAAATATGTACAAAAATAAACAGGTGAAAGGGGGGAGGTGAATGTTAAAAAAATATCCCCCAAACAAGTCCAACGATTTAACAAACTTTTTAGTCGACAGAGAGAGGGTTTACGCCAAAGAATAGAGACCGACTCCAGATTCCTTAAATGGTTAATGGAATCGGCTCTGTGTAGCACCCTGAACTAATCACCTTTATAGGTCTTGGCACAAGCTGGATTATCCAACAGATGCTGCCCGATGGCCGATTCCACGGAGGCGACTTATTTTACCCAGTCTAATCTGTGAAGAGATGTGTTGGTTGATACGGGTCTGCAAATGTAAATTTTTGTACATATCATTCCACAACTTGTGAGAAGGAAACTGAGCTTTCAAAACTGTTTGCAGGCCTGTGATTGTTGTGCTAGCATGAAGTTGCAAGTCACTGTGGCCGAGAGATTAAGTGTATTACTGACATTGTTCAACTACAGGTCATGTCAGAAAGTATAAACTACACGTTGGCTTTGTGAGTGATGAAGAAAACTCTGTCAGAGCAGGTTTGGGGAAAATTTCATAAACAGCAGTTATTTACGCCTTTACGCTATGCCCTCTAGTTACAGTGTAGAACGCCCGTTCGAAGTGGTTACGAGGAAGAACACTTTCACTGCTGGGGTTATTTAGGTTTCGTAAAAACATTACACGCCTTGAAATCGGCCTTACTCTGACGCGCGCCAAATAGCCTGGTCGATGAATATCCGACTGCTGTCAAATCGGTTAATCTAGCCGCACTTAAAAGCTGTGATATATATATATATATATATATATATATATATATATATATTGCTTTAAAAATCACAAACGGAAACATCTCTTAAGGAACCCTTTCACCAACAACACATCAGGAGAGAACCGTTGGTAGTGATCAAAGAACGAAAACATAAAGCGGGGGTGACAGAGGCGTATAAACAATTAGCGAGGGGGATACAATTGAGAGGAAATGATTAAATATATGCAATTAGATAAAATATGTAGGTGAAAGGGGGGGATGAGTGTTAAAAATGTCCCTGAACAAGTCCAACGTCTTAACGAACTCTTTCTGTCGACAGAGAGAGGGTTTAAGCCAAAGAATAGAGACCGACTCCAGAATCCTTAAATGGCTAATGGAAGCGGGGCGGTATAATTTTAATTGTATCACCCCAAGCAAAGGCGGTAACACCACTGATGTGCAGGGGGCTACGTAATAGTGAAAAGATTGAAAAAGAGAAAGCCGGAAACCACATCCTAAACAGGGAACAAGGGATGAGCCTCTTAACCTGTTCAATAGACATGGGTGGAGTGTGAACCGGGCGATAGATAGATCTATCTACTCCAATTGAAAAAAAAAAACAAAGTGAGAAGAGTGGAAAAGAGAAAGCCGGAAACCACATCCTAAACAGGGAACAAGGGTTGAGCCTCTTAACCTGTTCAATAGACATGGGTGGAGTGTGAACCGGGCGATAGATAGATCTATCTACTCCAATTGAAAAAAAAAGTGAGAAGATTGGAAAAGAGAAAGCCGGAAACCACATCCTACATGCAAGCAGACTGGCAACAAGGTCTCATCCACTTACAGTTACCAAATGCAGCCATCAACTCTACTCCAACAGCCTCTTTTCCCGCACCTCCCATCTGCGGAACTCTTTCGTATTCTTGCTTTCCTGACAGCTACAATCTCCAGGTAATTAAATGCAATGTCAGTTCCCATCTCTTATCCACTTGACTCCAGTTCTTTCTACATCACGCCATGTATCTTGTTCTATCTTGTTCTTTTCCTTTCTCTCTGCCTTTGCAACTGTCAGGGATTTAAATGCAATGTCAATACCCATCTCTTATCCACTTGACTCCAGTTCTTTCTGCATCACACTGAGTATCTTGTTTTATCTTCTTTTTCTTTCTCTCTGCCTTAGCAACTGTCTTCACACCTGTGTCTCCATCCTTCTCTTGCCCTTTCTGTGACACCCACTGTAACTGGGTTGTCTTTTTCTTTGCTTTCCGCTTGCCGAAACTTTTGCTCTTATGTAGTCCCCTGCGTATCAGTGGCGGTACCGCCTTGCTTGGGATGAAACGATTAACACACACACACACACACACACACACACACACACACACATATATATATTTTAATCATATCCCGCCGAGCAAGGCGATAACGCCACTGATGCGCAGGGGGCTACGTAAGAGTGAAAAGATTGGAGAAGAGAAAGCCGGAAACCGCATCGTAAACAGGAAACAAGGGATGAGCCTCTTCACCTGTTCAATAGACGTGGGTGGAGTGTATATATATATATATATATATATATATATATATATATTTATATATTAGGAGCAGTACAAACAAATGGATTAACAGTCCAATTTTTGTAGTAATTTACGTTTTTGAAAAGTGCTTAATACGTAATAGAGCGATAAACACTCATGATAAAAACATTAGTATTGTATCCAAGACGAGAAGAAATTACTACTAAAATTCCGCTAGCTTAACCCTATAAAGACCAATACAGAAAAATAATGGGTGGGAGATTATTAGTATGTGTCGTCATAGAAAACAGTATAAATCGTAATAATTATGTTATTCTTCCGAACAGGTTAAGAGGCTCATCCCTTGTTCCCTGTTTAGGATGTGGTTTCCGGCTTTCTCTCCTCTAATATTTTCACTCTTACGTAGCCCCAGTGGCGTTACCGCCTTGCTCGGGGTGATATGATTTAAAAAAAAATTCTACTCCTGCAGCTTCTTCTCTCGCACTTCCCGCCTGTGGAACTCGCTCCCACATTCTTGCTTTCCTGACGGCTACAACCTCCAGAGATTTAAATGCAATGTCATCTATTAACCACTGGACTCTAGCTCTCTCTCCACCCTCGTATATCCTTCTCTTTCTCTCCGCCCATGTATCTGTCATCGCACCTGCATTCTCAGCTTTCTATTGCTCCTTTCTAACTAGTTTGTACTCCTCACTCGTTTCTAATTAATCTTTTTTACAGTTATGTAGCCCTCTGCACATCAGTGGCATTTCTGCCTTGCTCGGGGTGAAATGATTAAAACAACAACAAAAAAAAAAAACATTAGTCACAATAAGGTTTTTTTTTTTTTAAATTGGCTAAGCAGTTACTTCCCCACTACCTACAACTACTAACTCAAGGGTCAAGCCACATACCTCCCACTACCAAAGAAAAAACTACTATTAAAATTCCGCTAGCTTAACCCTCATCCCCCAACCTCTTTCTTTACTAGAGCTCACTTCTGGGCTTAGAATGTTTCCTCATTCTTTGTTTAAATGGGGCTGAGAATGCATGTCTTAAAATGACCTGTTTAAAATGGCTATTTCCACTCTAAGTTTTATTTGCATATATATATATATATATATATATATATATATATATATATATATATATATTGTAGTCGTTGTTACACAAAAATTTTCATGTTTCGGAGCACAACCGCTCCTCTTCGGGTGAATTGTGGAACTGAAAATAAATGGTGAAAACGATTTATTTATCCATTCATTTTTTTTTTCAGTCTACGGTTTCGCTTTAACTGGAAACAACTATTGTTGTTTAGTCTTTCGTGCCAACGTCCAAAGAGTCTGAGCTCCAGGACCTTGGATTAGTTTTAAAGCTTTCATTACACCTGAGCAACGCCGGGCTATATTGCTAGAATACATATATATATATATATATATATATATATATATATATATATATATATATATATAATTTGGAAGCCAGTTATTTACGCAACTATGGTTTAAAACTTTCGGTCCTTAGGGCGATTTATAACAACTGGTTCTCCAACGTTTTTATTATTTTAGGGAGTTTTACGAACGCGCGAATGGAACCCTCCCCTCCCCTAAAACCTCAGAATTACATAAGGTATTCAGTAGAAAAATAGTTAAATTAAGTTATATTTGTTTTAGTAATTTAGAAAATTACACAAAAAAACAAAATGCCAGAAACTTCAAAAATAAGATGCAACATAATATCCTTCATAAGGAATGCAACTGTAGGGAGAAAAAGAAATGCCTACTTGACGGACTTTGTAAAACAGAAGGAGCTTTTACAAAGCAGATGTACATGTTACAGCTGGTTAAAGAAAAACATATTTGGTATCTACAAAGGGTTTTTTAAAAACAGACTGTATACTCACAGAACTGGCTAACGAGGTGTGGAACTTGAAAGAAAGAAAGAAAGAAAGAAAGAAAGAAAAAAAACGGCAAAGACCCCGATATAACTGAATATAATAAAATAAATAAGGGTGGTGATGTCTGCAGACTGTCCCAAGAACAAAAGTTAACCAAAATATTATTTCCATATCTAAAAAACATTACTTAATGAAAGATCCGAAGTGATGTCCAGATGTAATCACACCAGAATATAAAGTGAAAATGTCTTCTAGTTTTCTATTCAAAAATGTTTTGCTGAGAATAATTTTTTTCTTTCAACAAAGTTTTATGGTAATAATTTTTATGTATACATTTCCATAAAAGTGTATTTTTTATACTTTCATAGTGTTTTGACCCCAGTTTGAGGGTTAACTATTTGCTCATAGCTGGGACCCTAACAGGTGCTACCACTCAGTGTCAGGGTGGACATGAGAACAGCAGCAATTAAGAGGGGGTTTCATGCTCCTCACAACCTCCCAATCAGAGGTCTTGCTGCCGGATGCAGTTTACTTTAATTTTTTCTTGTCAAAAATTTCCTTACTACTAGAGTTAGTAGATAATATACTAATTAATTTAACTTTTGAGATTTTACTTTTCAATTTCAGGTTTAAGTTTTAGTTCAAATTAAATTAAATTATATAACAAAATGATCAACATCAAACTAGGACAGAAGTTCCTGAACTTAATTGAAAAACATTTCCCAACAAATAACCCCCTCAGTAAAATCTTCAACAAAAATACACTTAAACTTAGCTACAGCTGCACAAACAACCGAGAAAAAAATCATAACTAACCGTATATAAACAAATATATCCTAAATCAACACGTAAACCAAAATAAAACCGGCAACCAAAACACAACCAAACCCAACAAGGAAAACATGTGTAATTGTAGAAACCCTAGAAACTGCCCACTACAAAATAAATGCAAAACAAACTCAATAATCTATCAATGCAACATAACATCCATCGAAAATCTAACTATAAATAAAGTGTATATCGGATCAACTTAGAATACTTTTAAGCAGCGCTGGTACTTGCACCTAACCTAATTTAAAAACAGCTTTTACCGAAACCAAACATCCCTTTCCACATACTTTTGGAAGCTAAAGGATTCAAAACAGAAACCCAAAGTAAAATGGAAAATCCTAGAAAAAAACTAGAACTTGCAACTCACTTAACGACATCTGCCCTTTATGTCTAAGTGAAAAACTACACATTCTTCAGTACCCTAACAGCAACGATTTATTAAACTGTAGAGACGAATTAGCAGTAATATGCAAACATCGCAAATATTTCTCGCTAAAATTTAAGTAAACAAAAAAAAACACCCCAACTAGAACCCCCACAAAAAGAACACAAAAAAATTACACACAGCCAACCCTATAAATAAACAGAAGAAGAAAACAAACCCAATACAATACCAACAAAAAATAATGCAGTTGCAGCAGAATAGTAGATAAAGAAATAAAAATATATTTTATATTTATAAAATATGTTTTGTAAAGGATAGATTTTATAAAAGAAATATATTTCTTAAATATTATAAAATATTATATTTTATAATATTATAAAATAGTTTAAATATTATAGAATATTATAAAATATTTTTTATGAAAGATATATTTTATAAAAAATATATTTTATAAAAAACAAAAAAATAAAAAACAAAAAAAAGCACACACCCCAATACAAAATAACATAAATTAAATTAAGAAGAAACCAACCCCAGAACAAAACAACACCTACCAACCCCTAAACCAAATAACAACACGCAAGGCGCCAGCAGCCTCAGCCCTCACAAGATTAATAGATTAACCTATCCTGAACTCAGCCACAAACAAACACTTAACCCTAAGACCTTAAAAAGGTCAACAGAACTCAAAATACAGACCAACCCCTCTAACACCCCCCCCAAAAAAAAATCCTACACAAATAAACTGGCTTTTCAACTAGATAATTCTCATTTCTAAAAAATCACCTGAAGATGAAGCCAACGACATAATGGGCTGACTTCGAAACACGAAAACTTTTTGTGTAGTGATACTATGAATTTATAAAAACATTGTAACAACCATTACAGTATATATATATATATATATATATATATATATATATATATATATATATATATAATTAATGTCTTGGACGAGCTCATGTGCTGTTCGCCTCTAAATGGAAAGTGGCTCTGACTGTCGCCAATCGGAAGCATTGGCAAGGTTTCGTACCGGGCCTAAACGTAATTTTCCAGTGTCTGAAAGCGCTTATCGAGGGTGGGCCGGAGGCTGATCATCTCTGGTCAGGTCGGCGCGGTGAGGGGGGTATGATGTTGAAAGACCCGAAACCCCCGACTGATCCTCGCGATGACATCACTGACGACACCCTCTAGCGCCCCCACTACGGTGCGGATGTTTGAAATGATTATATATAGAACGGCATCACTAAGAAAATAAATAAAACCTTGTTGTAGTGAAATATCCTGTCCTACCCAGGAATGGGTATGGCCCGGGTTATAAAAGACCTAGACGAGAACGAACTAGAGACAGATAGCACTCGAAAGAGATCGAGTGTGTTCGTGGCTATACGAGAGTCTTCGTCATTACACGGGGGGGATCAAGATTATTCGTCATTATACGAGAGTCGACAGTCATCGGCCTTAGACGAGAGTTAGACGTCACTAGACGGAAGCCTACTTCTCAAGACGGACGCATACGTCCTATACAGAGACATTGCCTTCTTAATTGTTGTTCGTGTTAACTGTTCGTTGGTGCACTTGTATTTGGTTTATTGTACTGAGGTATAATAAATTTCTATTTAAATATCCTCAGTGTTAAGAGTTTTTTCTTGCACTAGTCTTTCTGTTCATCCCCTCCCCGGATACAACATATATATATATATCAAATATAGATACCAGAATTTCTTTCTTTTTCTCCATATCTTATTCTTTGATGAAGCTTTAATAAAAGTGAAACATTTTAGACTGATAAACGTTTCATATTTGTCCTTTATCTTATCACACACACACACACACACACACACACACACACACACACACACACACACACACACACACACATATATATATATATATAGAACGGCATCGTTAAGAAAATAAATAAAACCTTGTTGTAGTGAAATATCCTGTCCTACCCAGGAATGGGTATGGCTCGGGTTATAAAAGACCGGGGCTAGAACGAACTACAGAGTCATCGAAAGTGTTCTTCTCCACTTTTTTAGGTGTTCCTAGTAAATATGTGGTATTTTGGTATATGAAGGATTGGGAGGTGATGGATGGGTTCTTGTGGTGATTGAGCAAATTGTAATGAGTGAATGGGCTGTGATAGTGTTTAGCTAGGTTTTTTTTATTCATATCACCCCGAGCAAGGCGGTAATGCCTCTGATGTGCAGGGGGCTACGTAAGAGTGAAAAGATTGGAAAAGAGAAAGCCAGAAACCACATCCTAAACAGGGAACAAGGGATGAGCCTCTACACCTGTTCAATAGACATGGGTGGAGTGTGAACCGGGCGATAGTTTAGTCTATCTACTCCAATTAGGATAGTTAACTGAAGACCACCCTCTACTCCTTCCCCTTTTCGGCCTTATGCCACAATTCGTGTATTTTTTACATGAATAAATATCGTGATCGAAAGTGTTCGTGATTATACGAGAGTCTTCGTCATTACCCGGGAGTGATCGAGAGTCTTCGTTGTTATACGAGAGTCATCGATTTTAGTGGAGAGCCATCGGCGTAAGACAAGAGTTAGACGTCACTAGACGGAAGCATTCTTCATAAGATGGACGCATACGTCCTATACAGAGACATTGCCTTCTTGATTGTTATTCTTGTTAACTGTTCGTTGGTGTACGTGTATTTGGTTTATTGTACTGAGGTATAATAAATCTCTATTTATACATACTCAGTGTTAAGAGTTATTTCTTGCACTATTCTTCCTCTGTTTATCCCCACCCCCCGGGATATATATATATATATATATATAATATATATATTGTAAGTGGAAACTGTTTTTAAAATTATCTTCTCCAGAGAGCATGGTTCTGGAGGAATATTGTTGTAGAGGAATATCCTGGTCCTACCCCAGAATGGGTATGGCCCGAGTCATAAAAGACCTAGACGAGA
>JBBBDQ010000276.1:7115000-7139198 GCA_037127315.1 Ascarosepion bandense
TACTTGAAAACAAAGTCGACTGTGATTATTCCATGGCGATCCCTGTTCGAACACAAGTGTCGACAGTGACACCTTAATCCTGTATGCCAATATTCGAAATAATAATAATAATAATAATAATAATAATACCAAGAAGCAATAGACCATCTAATCACAGGATGTCCTGTACTTGCTCCAAATGAATATAAATATCGTCACGATAGACTGGGGCAATATTTACATTGGACAATGTGCAAACACTATGGAAAATCTGTAAACATCACCCAGCTCCGATCACAGTAATCAAAGATGTCACCATTCTATGGGATTACACCATCTACACAGACAGAAAAATTGAAGCAAACAGGCCAGACATTATTGTTAAAACCCAGAAAGAAAAAACTTGCTTATTAATTGATATGGCTTGTCCTGCGGATTGTAACATAGCAACCAAGGAAGTCGAAAAACCTTCAAAATATAAAGAACTGGAAATTGAAATAGAAAAAATGTGGAAATTGAAAACAAGAGTCGTGCCAGTGATAGTCGGAATGATAAAAAATGGAACAAAACAACACATTGAAAGAATCCCTGGAAACACCAGATTAAGAGATATACAAAATATTGTCTTGTTCAGTACAGCACACATTAAGGAGAACTTTGTCTATGTAACGCTAGGGATGATAGGGGAGATAGAAAAAACATGAAATGAAGCCATAACAACACACCACGACCAGCCTTAGGTCTTCTCGCAGACGTGGTAGGTAGTGCGACCATAGCAGAAATTGAAATATGATGAAAAATGACAACATAATAATAATAATAATATTAGATTTCACGGTGTTAGCATCCACTAAATATAAAACTCGGCCTAACAGAGTGGATGAATATCTGCACTGGAAAATATGTCGCGTTTACGGAAAAAGAAACCCACAGGAAATTGTAAATACACCGCCCAGACTCGGTTAAAGGCATGGGACAAAATTAGGACATGTAACAATTTTATGCAACTTCAAACAAAGTAATAAAATACCACAAAAACGGAATTTTCTTTCTTATTGACATGGCTATCCCTGCAGATAGGAATGTATTTTTTAAGATCTTCAAAGAACTATTAAAATACAAGGATTTTGCAAGAAACTGGTATAAACATCAGCCAACGCCAGTAAGATAGATGGGACCTACAATGAAAGCGAATCGTCAAGACATCGTGATTAAAGACCACAAAAACGGAATATGCCTTCTTATTGACATGCCAGTCCCTGTAGATAGTAATGTATCTTTAAAGATCTTCAAAGAATTATTAAAATACAAGGATTTTGCAAGAAACTGGTATAAACATCAGCCAACGCCAGTAAGATAGATGGGACCTACAATGAAAGCTAATCGTAAAGACATCGTGATTAAAGACCACAAAAACGGAATATGCCTTCTTATTGACATGGCAGTCCCTGTAGATAGTAATGTATCTTTAGAGATCTTCAAAGAATTATTAAATACAAGGATTTTGCAAGAAACTGGTATAAACATCAGCCAACGCCAGTAAGATAGATGGGACCTACAATGAAAGCTAATCGTAAAGACATCGTGATTAAAGACCACAAAAACGGAATATGCCTTCTTATTGACATGGCAGTCCCTGTAGATAGTAATGTATCTTTAGAGATCTTCAAAGAATTATTAAATACAAGGATTTTGCAAGAAACTGGTATAAACATCAGCCAACGCCAGTAAGATAGATGGGACCTACAATGAAAGCTAATCGTAAAGACATCGTGATTAAAGACCACAAAAACGGAATATGCCTTCTTATTGACATGGCAGTCCCTGTAGATAGTAATGTATCTTTAGAGATCTTCAAAGAATTATTAAATACAAGGATTTTGCAAGAAACTGGTATAAACATCAGCCACCGCCAGTAAGATAGATGGGACCTACAATGAAAGCTAATCGTCAAGACATCGTGATTAGAAACCACAAAAACAGAATATGCCTCCTCGTTATTGACATAGCAGTCTTTGCAGATTGTCATGTGTCATTAACTATTTTCAAAGAACTATTACAATAGAAGGATTTGACAAGAAACTGGTATAAACATCACCCAAACCCGGTAAGATAGATGGTACCTACAATTAAAATTTAATCACGATGTCATTACGATTAGCTTTCATTGTAGGTCCCATCTATCTTACCGGCTTTGGGTAATATTTATAGCAGTTTCTTGCAAAATCCTTGTATGTAAAAGCATCGTGATTAAAGACCATAAAAACAGAATATGCGTTCTTATTGACATGGCGATCAATGCAGATATTAACGTATCTTTAAGATCTTCAATGAACTATTTAAAAAAAAGCATTTTGCAAGAAACTGGTATAAACATTACTCAAAGATGTTAAGAAGGATGGGTCCTACAATGAAAGTTAATTATTAATACATTGCAATCAATGACGAAAAAAACAGAATATGCCTCCTCTTTACTGACATGGCAGTCTCTGCAGATTGTCACGTATCTTTAAAGATTTTCAAAGAACGATTAAAATACAAGGATTTTGCAAGAAACTGGTATAAACATTACTCAAAGACGTTAAGAAGGATGGGTCCTACATTGAAAGCTAATTATCAATACATTGCAATCAATGACCACAAAACAAAATATTCCTCATCTTTATTGACATAGCTGTCTCTGCAGATTGTCACGTATCTTTAAAGATTTTCAAAGAACGATTAAAATAAAGGATTTTGCAAGAAACTGGTATAAACATTACTGAAAGATGTTAAGAAGGATGGGTCCTACAATGAAAGCTAATTATCAATACATTGCAATCAATGACGATAAAAACAGAATATGCCTCCTCTTTACTGACATGGCAGTCTCTGCAGATTGTCACGTATCTTTAAAGATTTTCAAAGAACGATTAAAATAAAGGATTTTGCAAGAAACTGGTACAAACATTACTCAAAGATGTTAAGAAGGATGGGTCCTACAATGAAAGCTAATTATCAATACATTGCAATCAATGACGATAAAAACAGAATATGCCTCCTCTTTACTGACATGGCAGTCTCTGCAGATTGTCACGTATCTTTAAAGATTTTCAAAGAACGATTAAAATAAAGGATTTTGCAAGAAACTGGTACAAACATTACTCAAAGATGTTAAGAAGGATGGGTCCTACAATGAAAGCTAATTATCAATACATTGCAATCAATGACGATAAAAACAGAATATGCCTCCTCTTTACTGACATGGCAGTCTCTGCAGATTGTCACGTATCTTTAAAGATTTTCAAAGAACGATTAAAATAAAGGATTTTGCAAGAAACTGGTACAAACATTACTCAAAGATGTTAAGAAGGATGGGTCCTACAATGAAAGCTAATTATCAATACATTGCAATCAATGACGATAAAAACAGAATATGCCTCCTCTTTACTGACATGGCAGTCTCTGCAGATTGTCACGTATCTTTAAAGATTTTCAAAGAACGATTAAAATAAAGGATTTTGCAAGGAACTGGTACAAACCTTACTCAAAGATGTTAAGAAGGATGGGTCCTACAATGAAAGCTAATTATCAATACATTGCAATCAATGACGATAAAAACAGAATATGCCTCCTCTTTACTGACATGGCAGTCTCTGCAGATTGTCACGTATCTTTAAAGATTTTCAAAGAACGATTAAAATACAAGGATTTTGCAAGAAACTGGTATAAACATTACTCAAAGACGTTAAGAAGGATGGGTCCTACATTGAAAGCTAATTATCAATACATTGCAATCAATGACCACAAAACAAAATATTCCTCATCTTTATTGACATAGCTGTCTCTGCAGATTGTCACGTATCTTTAAAGATTTTCAAAGAACGATTAAAATAAAGGATTTTGCAAGAAACTGGTATAAACATTACTGAAAGATGTTAAGAAGGATGGGTCCTACAATGAAAGCTAATTATCAATACATTGCAATCAATGACGATAAAAACAGAATATGCCTCCTCTTTACTGACATGGCAGTCTCTGCAGATTGTCACGTGTCTTTAAAGATTTTCAAAGAACGATTAAATAAAAGGATGTTGCAAGAAACTGGTATAAACATTACTCAAAGACGTTAAGAAGGATGGGTTCTATAATGAAAGCTAATTATCAATACATTGGGATCAATGACCACAAAACAGAACATTCCTCATCTTTATTGACATAGCTGTCTCTGCAGATTGTCACGTATCTTTAAAGATTTTCAAAGAACGATTAAAATAAAGGATGTTGCAATAAACTGGTATAAACATTAATCAAAGATGTTAAGAAGGATGGGTCCTACAATGAAAGCTAATTATCAATACATTGGGATCAATGACCACAAAACAAAATATTCCTCATCTTTATTGACATAGCAGATTATCAGCTATTGAGCTCAGTTAAGAGTTCATGTCCCTTTGACCAAACCGGAGGTTATGTTTTCTGTTGGGGCGCTCTCCACATGTGTTCTACTATAATGGACTATTCCAATCACTACATAAAGTAGTAGTGGGAAGACCTCGAGGATCAGTATCGGGTAACGAGTCTCGAGTAACGAGTCAGCCGATTAACAAGTCAGTCGAGTATTTCCGGTAGTGAACCGGAAGTGTGCTATTATCAGACTCTACGTCTTACGACGATACGTGCTACTAAACCCTTGTTCCTGTACACTACTGACAACCTCTTTTGTAAATACTATTTCTCTTGGTAATATACCAATTTCCTTCAATCCCGTTGTTTGTATTCATTTACTCAATAATTCTGTTATATGCAACATAACATTTTCGAAGACTGAAGTTGAACGCCCGCTGTTTAAGTGAGCTCTTATCCGAAATCTGGTAGGATTTTGTTTTCCGAAGAGGCCGGTGAAAATTTTCTAATATAGAAAATGTTTCACTTAGAGTGTTGTGGCATGGGCTGGGGTTGTTACTCCTTAAGAATAATGACTCGCTTTATCGACCCTCGTTCACAGGTGTACTAGGTGTTGAGCAAAAATTGCTGTAATTATTGTTGCCCTGGTTTATTTAAGAAGGGATGGAATCTTTGTCCAGAGTGGTGACAATAGTACAATCGAGAGAAAGGAAAAGAACAAGATACACGGGGTTATGTAGAAAGGGCTGGAGATAAGTGGATAAAAGATGGGAATTGACTTTGCATTTAAATTCTTGGAGGTTGTAGCCGTCAGGAAAGCAAGTACATGGAAGGGTGTTCCACAGGCGGGAAACGCGAGAAAAGAAGCTGATGGAGTAGAATTGTCGTCTGCGTTTGGTTGATCTAACTGTAAAAGGGCATAATATTGTAGGGGAAGTCAGATACTCACCGAAGCGGTACAGTAAACCAACCATTTATCCAGCGTGTTTCGCAATAGATCGGATAGATATGTTCCACTTGAGATTGTGGTAAGACTTCAGTCCAAATAGACAAGACGAATCCATTATTGTAAGTGAAAGCTCAGGGTTTGCTTGAAGTTGTTTCTAGAAATTTCTAGTTGTTTCTAAAAGTGGTCATCCGTTTCTTGATGACTCTAACGAGCCTGATAAAACGATATTATAATGAAGATGAACATCCGTACGTTTTCTTGAAACGTTTGTAAATAGCTGACAATCTCCACAGACAAAACATTTCTCTTTCAGACAGTGATTAAACAAACGTGAGAGAGAGAGAGAGAGAGAGAGAGAGTGAGGAGAGAGAGAGTGTGAGAGAGAGAGTGTGTGTGTGTGTGAGAGAGTGAGTGTGTGTGTGTGTGTGTGAGAGAGAGTGTGTGTGTGTGTGTGTGAGAGTGTGTGTGTGTGTGTGTGAGAGAGAGTGTGTGAGAGAGTGTGTGTGTGTGAGAGAGTGTGTGAGTGTGTGAGAGAGTGTGTGTGTGAGAGAGTGTGTGTGTGAGAGAGAGTGTGTGTGTGTGTGTGTGGTACTTGCGTTGATCTCATAAGCTTCTGAAGACTGGCTATATTCTTCATCTTGGAAAATTGGGTAGAGATGCGACACTCTTACTTCCGCCTTTCCCTTTAAGGTAAGATTCCTCCGGGACCATCGACGAACTGCACCGTCGACCTTCTTCCATGCAAATGCCCAATTCATTTCTAGCAATACATACAAGTTTTCTTGAAACCTTTGTAAATAGCTGACAACGTCCACAGACTTATAAAATATCTCTCTTCCAGACAGTGATTAAGCAACAACTTTGGCAACATTGGAAATCTAAACTTATTTATAAATGGAACTTTGTCTGTGTGTGTGTCTGTGTGTGTGTATCCGTTACCTATAGACTCTGAAACGGCTGAACCGATTTTCTTGATAATTTACACAGTTTGTACTATAAGCGTCTGCGAGTGTTCTTAGCTAGGTTTTGTATCAAGGTACCCCCGATAAATTTCGAAAATCGATAATCGAAAAATCGGGTTATGGAAGGAATGGTTCGATTTTAATCAAAGACAAAGACATAAGAAACGATATTCAGAAGTTTCAAGGTTGCAGTTCTTACAATAGTGCAGAAAATCCATAATATATATATAGGCAAGATGTTTGTGTGTGTGTCTGTTTATCTGTCTGTATGTCCTTTATACAAATCCACAATTTTTATCCGATTCTCACCAAACCTCGCACAAATATTCCTTAGTCTGAGTCCAGGACCATGGATTAGTTTTAAAGCTTTTATTACACCCGAGCAACACCGGGCTATACTGCTAGTTCTTAGTAATAAAAAAAGCAATAAAAAGAGAGGATAGCGCCGGGTGCGGCACTTGCGTTGATCTCATAAGCTTCTGAAAACTGGCTCTATTCACAACGGTCTTCACAAAATAGTACCGAAGTATTACAGATTCTTGTTGTCACTTACTCTCCAATTACGAAATAAATGCTACGACTGATGTAAACAAAACAAAAAAACAAAAAACAAAAAGAAACACAACCTAACGAATATGTAATGATGAAGAAGAAAAAAAGATCAACAATAACTACAACGGCGACGATGATGACGACAACAGTTTGCTAATTATATGAGAGTATCTGTATGTGAGATGAAGAAGAAAGAAACGCAAGCGGGTGAAAAAATTACGGATTCTAGAAAGAACGTTTCGTTTTAGCAAAAAAAAAAAAATGGCGGCTGTCATTGGCAGCCATTTTGATGACAAAGCCTGTTTAAGTTATATTTTTCTTTTCTGTTTATATGAATAAACAGAGAGCTTATAGGAAAAGAGGTCAACTGAATTATTTTGTTGTTCCTTGCCAATTTTATTTTTTCTTTCGTTTGCTTTCAACTCACTTTTTAGTCCTTTGTATTTTTTCTTACATTCATTCTGACTTCGCATTCATATGTGCGCACACACACACATACATATTATAGTGGGTTGCTTATCTATTCCCTTTTAGTTGTGGGTAGTTGTATACTGTTGCAGGTTAATGGAATTTGGCCTTGTGGTAGATAGCTCACTATAAGTCATAAAATGATTATAAAATCAAGAAAAGCAATTTGAGTTGAAAAATATCATTTTATATATACACATATCAATTAATGTTTTTACATTTAAAGTAACACTTGAATATAGGTCCAACGGAGGTTAAGTGTTCATGGCAACTAATAAGCTGAAAGAGATTTAAGGCTTAGGAATGTGAGAAGCGTGTAAGTGAGGAATGTCTTTGATGTAGTCGCTCCTTAGGTCGGTAAGTAGTTTTGAAACAGGGGAGAAGGAAAGAGGCAAGTGCAGTAGACACTTGACTTAGATCAAGGGGATATTGATTACACTCCTCTCCTCGGGGTCTGCCTACTGGGGTCTGTCTGTATCCGCTTTTTATATCTGCTTTTTGGATCACAGCACCTCGTTTGGGATTTCACACTTGTATTTGATTCTGGGCTTCCCACGAACTGATAAATAAAATTCGCGTAGGCTCGCGAAATGGAAATTTAATATTTGATTAATTTTTATTTTTCAACCGGATCAACTGCGCGTATCCACCTGCGCACAGACGACTTTTGGTCATTTGTTTTTTTGTCGTGAGAGAGCAAACATCCGGTCCATCGCTTTTGTTCCGTCGGTATCACCACAATATACAGTACTGTGCAAAAATATTAGGACTAGAACTATTTTATCTTTTATGAGGCATCAAAATAAAGTTTAAAATCACCCTTGTCCTAACATTTTTACACACTACCGGTGGTTTACAAAAGTGTTAGGACAGGGGTGATTTTCCTAAACACGTCACTGAAATTCAAATACAAAGTGAAAAGCCAAGTAAATTGCTAATAAATATTGATTATTTAAAACAAAATGTAAAAAAATGTATAAAAAATGTTATATTTAATTTTTCCTATTTTCCTATTTTCTATTAAACAAGTTATTTTGAAACTACTCATTATTCTATTACCCTTGGATATGACTGACTTTTTTCTTATTCCTCCCTCTCGAATTGATAAATCTAATGTTACTTTGCAAGACACACTTTGGGAACAAATACAAGCTGCTTGGCAGGAGATACCATTAGATACATTGAAGAAGCTTGTGACGTCAATGCCTGACAGAATGAAGGCTGTGATCAAAGCAAAATGCTATTATACTAAATATTAAATTTATTTTGTAACAAATATTTTTTCTTGTTAAAGCATTTGTTGAGTAAATCAAATAAAATTACTTTAATTAAATTGTTTATTTTCTGTCAATATGCCTCATAAAAGGTAAAATAGTTTTTGTCTCAATACTTTTGCACAGTATTATATATATATACAATACTGTGCAAAAGTATTTTTTTAATCGATATCATTAAACTAATCAAATAGATTTCATGTTTCACAATGGTTCTCCTCTTTAAGTATATATATATATATATAGTGAGACATGATAAAATATAAAATCAAATAGTTTAATGATATCGATTAAAAACAGAAAGAGAGGATGTAAAAAAAAAATAAAATTATCAAAAGATCCGCTTAAAAGAAAAAGAAAAGGAAAAAGAGAAAAAACCCAAACAGGTCTTTCGTCCGACAAAACTAGTCATGGGTATATGTCGGAAGAGGATAAAATTAGGAAAAAATTAAATAATGTTAAGAAAGCGGGGGTAAAAATTCCTATAGTCACAAATGATCACCAAGAGACCCAAATAATTCCATTTGCAGTTGGAGATCACTTTGTTTGCACAGAGAATGAGGGTTTGACAATATCGTTGAAACCTCCATAACACTAAGGCGAAATGGAGAACGACCTTTGCGCAAAACAGAAAAGTGATCTTCCTGCAGAATAGGAGTCACTGCATTCCTTTATAGAAAACAAGTGTACACCAATGGTAGGTTCGGGCCGCTGTGAAGATTCCAAATCATATATATATATATATATATATATATATATATATATATATATATATAAACTTATTCATAAATGGAACTTTGTCTCTGTGTGTGTATCCGTTACCTATAGACTCTGAAACGGCTGAACCGATTTTTTTGAAAATTTAAACAGTTGTACTATAAGCGTCTGCGAGTGTTCTTAGCTAAGTTTTGTGTCGAGGTATCCCCGATAAATATAAAAAAAATCGAAAAAATTAGGTTATAGAAGCAGTGGTCCGATTTTAATCAAATTTGATACACTCATAGACAAAGACATAAGAAACGATATTCAGAAGTTTCAAGGTTGCAGTTTTTACAATAGTGCAGAAAATCGATAATATATATATATATATATATATATATATATATATATATATATATAAGGAAAGATGTTTGTGTGTGTCTGTTTATCTGCCTGTATGTTTGTATTTTTTCAGCCCTTTCATTTTAGTTTTTGCTTTGGGTTTGCCTCTAATTAGGTATAATTGTAGTTCTTAGTCTCAGCCATGATACCATTTACTCAGATGACTTATTTAGCCTTCAAAATTCAGTTTACGACGAAAAATCTTATTTGATATCGATAGCAGGAAATCAAAATTTGACTTACATCCATTCATTTTTCTTTTAGTCTGCGGTTCCGCTTTAACTGGAAACAACTATTGCTTTTTAGTCTTTCGTGCCAACGTCCAAAGAGTCTGAGTTCCAGGACCATGGATTAGTTTTTTCATTACACCTGAGCAATGCCGGGCTATACTGCTAGTATATATATATATATATATATATATATATATATATATTTTCTATTAAAATTTCCATCTTTTGTTAAGGATCGGTTGTCCTATTTTCGTAAAAATTCTGTTGTATACAAATTCAAATGCTGTTGCGATGCAGCATACATAGGACGAACCAATCTGAGATTGGAGACACGGGTTGCGCAGCATGTCCCCGCGAATTTACGTTTGGGTAATTCCAATAGTAATATAAGAACGACTCAGGCCGTGCTGGATTCAGCAATCGGCCAACACCTGTTGGACAATCCGGCTTGTGCCTCTTCTTATGAGGACAGTTGGTTTTCTGTCCTGCACAGTGCTCGTTCGTTACATCATCTGCGTATATTGGAGGCCATTTGCCTTAAAATCCAACAGCCGAGCCTGTGCAGGCAGAAAGAGCAATTCTTACGCTCTTTGCAACTACTGGTGAGTCTATGAGTGTAACTTTTTTTCTTTTTTATTTTCACTCTGTGGAATTCATATGTTTACACCCCCCTTACGTTTTAAATTTCCTCAATAAATTTATTTTTAAGCGTAATTCCATCAGCTCCCAGTAGTGCAAAATTTTCCAATTTTCCATTCTGTTGTGTCCTCTTTCTTACCTATTCATAAACTTTGCCAACGTGACCCTTGACAAGTGTTGGCCGAAAGGTTCCTCGGGTTATATCACAATGACGTCCACACTCTTCAGATCTATTAGTAATTTCTGTGGGTACAATTCCCTTTTCATATATATATATATATATATATATATATATATATATATATATATATACGTGAAAAAATCACAAGATTTTACCTAATATTGTTTACCTAATATTGGTAAAATAATTAATAATACCAATAAAAGTAAATTGAAAGATAATACCAATATCGCTAGTACTAATAACGGCAATAAAAATAAGTGTAATTGTAGAATTAAAACCGACTGCCCTATTAGAGGTAACTGCAACCAAGTAAACGTAGTTTATAAAGTTAGTTTACATTAACGAAAATGATAAAAACCCTAAAACATACATAGGAGCTACGCATGATAATTTTAAAATTAGGTTTTACAACCATAAAACCTCTTTTAAAAACGAGAAGTATAAACATAGTACAGCTTTATCCACCTATGTATGGGACATAAAAACCAAAACAAAAAGAGACCCCATTCTGAAATGGGAAATAATAAAAAAGTGCCCTAACTATAATAAAGACAATAAATTTTGTAGGTTATGTGATGAGGAGAAGCTAGCAATAGCTAAATTTGAACCTGCCAACAAACTTATTAACGCGAAAACTGAAATACTGAATAGGTGTAGATTTCATAAGGCAAAATTTCTTGTTTAGTGTATATAACCATACTGTGTCTCCGAAATTTTTTTTTTCTTTCCTCCGAACCTCCCCTTCCCCAGTTGGGTATGCTGGTTGGTTAGTCTTTGCTCGGTGTGTCTATTTATTTGGTTAATCCCTGGTCTGCCGTTGCCCTGACGAGCCGTTGTGCGAAACCGCGGTAGGTCTTGGCGATCTTGTGATTTTTTCACGTGTGTTTTTGCTCTACGTTATTTCCTCTTTGTTAATTCGAATTGGTTTGTATCGAGCACTTTACATTCTTTGTGGTTGGTTCCGTTTGAGGGTTTTTTTTTCTTTGCGGCGAGGTACTGTATGTATTGTCGGTACCCCACGATTTTCTTATTTGTTTTTTTTTCCCCCTCTTGTCCAACGCTTTATAGCGACGGACAGTAACGGAGTTAGATTCTGCCGATTATTTGTGGTCCTCAAGGTTTGCTTTTGTAAAATTTTAGGATCTAGATACGTACAGAGTCAGTTTTATTATTATATATATATATATATATACGTGTGTGTGTGTGTGTTATAAATTATATTTTAGAACATGTACAAATTTTTTTTATCCACTACAAAGTGTACATTTTGTTTCGACATTGAAATTACAATGTCTCATCAGGTAGTGTGGAAAGGAATAGAAAGCCTCTTTTCTTATATTAGGCGAGTTGTGTGTGGGATGTTGGTGGGGGTTAGCGACAAGGGAATAAGTCTTGTAAATTGTCCGTTAGAATCTTGAAAAAATTGGGGTGGGTGGGAAATATAGCAGATTAATGAAAGTGTCGGGATTTAACATTAGAAGATGGCATATAGGTTTTATGGCCTCATGGCTAGACTTTATTCTTTGGGTTTCTTAGCGTGGGGGAGAGTAAGGAAGTGAAAAGGGTGGGGCGGGATGGGGATGGGAATGAACCTCTCTTTAATGTTTATTTGTACAACTATAGAATATTTTTGTATTTAAGCACATTTTTTACAATTAATCTAATTTTGTATATTTAACCTTAATTTTGAATTTAAGAAATCACTTTTTTTTATAAAACTTTAAATTAGACCAGTATGTGGTGTGCAATAAATAAAATTTGATGTAAGAGTGTCGTTAGTACTATAAAGGTTTATCGTCTCTAAGGGATTCTAACTTTGGCTTTTGTAGTATTTTTTTAACATATATATATATATATATATATATATATATATATATATATATATATATATTCTCAGAGACAATGTGCTATCGAACTCCATATTATTACCATTTAATGCCAGCCCCTAGCTTCCCCATATGTTTTCCCCAGTCTATTCTGATTCATTTTCATCTAATATTTTAAAATGTTGAAAAATTGAATTATAAAAAATATCCTGATGAAGAACGGGATTGAAACCGTTTGGTTGTTATCGTGTTTCTTATCTTTTATTCCATTTATATTTATTCCATCATCTTTAAATGCCTGTATGTATGAAATTGACTTTGTTTCTTGCCATATATATATATATAATTTTCGAAACATATACTGTTAAATATAAGAGACAATGAAGGTCTATTATGTTTAATCATGAGCCGTTCTAAACGTTGTATTTTTGCTTTAATTTCAGTTGAAAATAAAGACAAAAATTCTCCAACATTTGGATAATTTTTTATTAAGTTAGTTTTAAGCTTTCGGCTCACATGAGCCATCTTCAGAGAGGTTACAAGGACGTTAACATGAAAACATCCACCATCAAAGACGCTTTTATCTTGTGTTGACATAAAACTTTGCTAAGCAACGATAACAGTTAACAAATAGCAGACGCAGTTCGTGAATTTTTAATGCGGTTCTATGACATCACATCACGTGAGAGCTCGAAATGTTAACAGAATCATACATTTAAATACAATGTAATGTGTTATGATCAGATTGAAACGTGATTTTATTAAGTGTGGGTTGTTTGGAATTAATGTAGATGGTCTCCAATATCTGAAGGTTCTTTTTACTGTGTGTATGAGTGAGGGTTATTGTATTGTTGACTAAAATCTGTTTGATATTACGTACATGGCTATGTTTTTCTAAGAAAAGTTGTTTAATTGTACTCTGACCAGAAAGGTGACAGGTATATCCACGGGAGAGCATGGTTGTAGTAAAACTAATATATGTAGTGGGTTTATTATTAGTACCAGAGATACAATCTCTGAACGGGCATGTAAATTGATACACTACACTGGTTTTCGTAGAGGAATTAGTTGTGTGCTTGTAGGGTTATTAGAGACTATGAGGTCAATTGTTTTAATTTTTTTATAATATATGATGAGCTTAATTTCATTATTATTATTTACTCTCAGTATAACCCGGCGTTGCTCGGGTGTAATGAAAGCTTTAAAACTAATCCATGGTCCTGGAACTCAGACTCTTTGGATGTTGGCACGAAAGACTAAAAGGAAATAGTTGTTTCCAGTTAAAGCGAAACCGCAAACTAAAAGAAAAATGAATGGATGCAAGTCAAATTTTGATTTCCTGGTATCGATATCGAATAAGTTTTTTTTGTCGTAAACTGAATTTTGAAGGCTAAATAAGTCCTCTGAGTAAATGGTATCATGGCTGAGACTAAGAACTACAATTATACCTACTTAGAGCCAAACCAAAAGCAAAAACTAAAATAAAAGGGCTGAAAAAAATACACACATACAGGCAGATAAACAGACACACATACACACATCTTGCCATATATATATATATATATATATATATATATATATATATATTTTAATCGTATCACCCCGAGCAAGGCAGCAACGCCACTGATGTGCAGGGGGCTACGTAATAGTGAAGAGATTGGAAAAGAGAAAGCCGGAAACCACATCCTAAACAGGGAACAAGGGATGAGCCTCTTCACCTGTTCAATAGACGTGAGTCGAGTGTGAACCGGGCGATAGTTCAGTCTATCTACTCCAATTGAAAAAAAATAAACAAAAAAGAAAAGTGAATAGATTGGAAAAGAGAAAGCTGGAAACCACATCCTATCGATTTTCCGCACTATTGTAAGAACTGCAACCTTGAAACTTCTGAATATCGTTACTTGTGTCTTTGTCAATGAGTGTATCAAATTTGATTAAAATCGGACCACTCCTTCCATAACCCGATTGTTTTCGATTGTCGATTTTCGATATTTATCGGGGGTACCTCGACACAAAACCTAGCTAAGAACACCCGCAGACGCTTATTGTATAACTGTGTAAATTTTCAAGAAAATCGGTTCATCCGTTTCGGAGTCTATAGGTAACAGGTAACTGACACACACACACACACACACACACACACACACACACACACACACACACACACATACACACACACACACACACACACACACACACAGAGAGAGAGAAAGTTCCATTTATAAATAAGTTTAGATTAGATTAGATTAAAAATTTAACATAATATTTTCAGCAATTATCTAATAGATTTTAGAATTCTAGTTAGTTTAGCTTTATAGCCTTACGTTTGAGATGTTTTATGAAAATTGTTTTAAAATTTAATAACAGAGAATGAAATTACAAAGTAACCAAAAAAGTTATGCCCGTTTTTAAAGGAAAAAAGAAAAGAAAAAGAAAACGCTTCACAGTATGTGTAACTTATATTTAGTCTTCGAAGTAATCTCCATCGGCATCCAGCACCTTCTGCCAACGTGTCTCCAGCTGTTCAATGCCCTTGCGGTAGAACTCGGGAGGTTTTGACGCAAATAAGTCCGTGAGGGCTTTGCGCAAGTCTGATTCATTGGTGAAGGATTTCCCACGAAGACGATTATCCAATGAGTGGAAGAGGTGATAATCGGATGGCGCAAGTTCAGGTGAATAAGGGGGATGGCACAAAGTCTCCCATCTAAGTTGCTGTTTGGTATCCCTGAACAATCGCGCGACATGTGGCCTGGCGTTGTCATTGAAGAAAAACACACCTTTGCGATTCACTAATGCTGGCTCCTTCTGGCGCAATGCCTGTTGCACACGTTTCAATTGCTGCGAGTATAGGTCCCCAGTGACTGTTTGGCCCGTTGGTAGCAGTTCATAATGAACCAATTGACGACCTGCCCACCAGACACAAAGCATAATCTTGTGTGGGTGCATAGGCGATCTTGCGGTGTGAGGGACAGCATCTTGAGGAGACAACCAATGTCTGGAACGCTTGGGAGTTTCGTACGGAACCCACTTTTCATCACTGGTAAGCACTCAATTGAATAAGGATGCGATACAGTGGCGAGAAAGCAGCGAAACGCAGGCTGCCACTCGTTGTCCTTAGTGGATCTCCAACAGCGTTTGCGGAACCCACTTGCTCAGCTTGTACGTCTTACCTAAGCGGTGCAGGCGAAGTCTAACAGTTTCATCGGAAACGTTAAACTGTCTTGCAAGTTCACCACACGTTAGACTACTGTCCCCTTCAATGGCACCTTCAGGACTCTGTCATTCAAGACCTGTGGTCGTCCACTGCGAGGCTCATCATGGAGAGTCATATCTCCCGATTTGAATTTTCGAAACCAACGCCTTGGAGTACGTTCATCCACAGCACTATCCCCAAATGCTTGACATATGCGGCGACTTGATGCAGCTTATAATAAGCCCACTTTGAAATCGTGAAGCTAACAGCACCGAACGAGATCTCTAGACACTTCCATCCTTCTCACAGCTGTCCAGCTTATAACTAATGGCCGGGCACGGTGCGTGTGTTTTTTATAACGTCTGATGTTCCTACTTCCAGCTGTCCGAATTTGAAAACAATTCCTACACGCATTTCGTATATATTTCAACTTTATTCAGTGACTAATAAAAAAACGGACAGAACTTTTTTGGTTACCTTGTGTAACACCCCAGTGGAGGTCCGAACAATTTCTCCGGCGGCCGTTCTCCACGCTGTAATGTTGCCGGGGGTTGGTGGAAAAAGTCGAAGTCTCAAGCTTGGGCTACAAGATAGACTATTGAAGGAACGAACTTCCACAACTTGGATGGGTTTAATCGATGCTTTATTTCGTTCAGAGTTAGTCTTGCAGTTGGGGCAGGCGATGTGACACTCAGCTCTAACTCTAATTAATGGAGATCAAATGCCGAACCGACCGACTCAGACGAACGGAGTTTCCCTTCTTCAGCGTGCCTGACACACGTAGCTACTTCAAGTACACGCCCGGCTGAACTGATCGGCTCGGAAAAATCACTTGTATTTATATTGAAATAATCGGAAGTCCACTAGAGACCACCGGGTTAAAACAAAACTAAAAGATAAGCATTGGCGACTGTAAGTCCGAAAATTTCAAGATACTTAAATTTTGCTTCCTTTGATGTGTAAATATCCCGCAGACATCCCTTCTGCACTCAACCTCCAACGACTTATTTTCCAGGATTTTTTTATTATCTTTTTATCTTAATAAAGCTTCGTGTGAAGGCCGTCCGATGTTTTTATAGCCCTGACACTTTACCTGTAACCAGAAGTTTTTTATTGCCTGGAGAAAGGGAAAATTCTATTATCTTTTCTTTATTTTCTTAATGTGTGCTCAAGATACAGTAAAGACAGTTTTTGACCTGGTCACCTAAAATCTTCCTGACCGAAACGTTTATCTTTTATCACATCAAATCACTTAGTCAAATATTTTATTGGAAGACTGGTAGGATTTAACAGTAATCTGATGCCCTTTTCTCTTCCGCAAATTTACTTAGAAAAAGCGTTTATTTATTCATTTTTCCTTTTCTTTTTCACTTAGCACTTTTGTTAAACGAAACACATGTTTTTAAAATATTTTTCTATTTTTTTTTTAATCGTATCACCCCGAGCAAGGCGGTAATGCCACTGATGTGTAGGGGACTACGTAATCCTGAAAAGATTGGAAAAGAGAAAGCCGGAAACCACATCTTAAACAGGGAACAAGGGATGAGCCTCTTAACCTGTTCAATAGACGTGGGTGCAGTGCGAACCAGGCGATAGATAGATCTATCTACTCCAATTGAAAAAAAAAAAAACAAAGTGAGAAGATAGGTAACTCTGTGCTATCTTTGTTTTTTCTTTAAATTTCTTAATATAAATTTTATTTACAACTAGCAGTATAGCCTGGCGTTGCTCAGCTGTAATGAAAGCTTTAAAACTAATCCATGGTCCTGGAAACATTTAGAAGCAATAATTGTTTCTAGTTAAAGCAAAACCGTAGACTGAAAGAAAAATGAATGGGTGTAAGTCAAATTTTGATTTCCTGGTATCGATATCAAATAAGTTTTTTTCGTTATAAACTGAATTTTGAAGGCCAAATAAGTCCGCTGAGTAAATGGTATCATGGCTGAGACTAAGAACTACAATTATACCTACTTAGAGCGAAACCCGAAGCAAAAACAAAAATAAAAGGGCTGAAAAAAATACAGACATACAGGCAGATAAACAGACACACACACACACAAGCATCTTGCCTTTATATATATATATATATATATATATATATATATATATACTAGCAGTATAGCCCGGCATTGCTCGGGTGTAATGAAAGCTTTAAAACTAATCCATGGTCCTGGAGCTCAGACTCTTTGGACGTTGGCACGGAAGACTAAAAAGCAATAGTTGTTTCTAGTTAAAGCGAAACCGTAGACTGAAAAAAAAATGAATGGATGTAAGTAAAATTTTGATTTCCTGGTATCGATATCAAATAATTTTTTTTCGTCGTAAACTGAATTTTGAAGGCTAAATAAGTCCTCTGAGTAAATGGTATCACGGCTGAGACTAAGAACTACAATTATACCTACTTAGAGCCAAACCCGAAGCAAATTTCTTAACCATTTTCTATTCTTAATCTATTATAATAAATTACATATTTTACAAATCCACCTTAATATACGCCTAGTTATCGTGTCACACTTGTATATGATAGTACAGAGGTAGCTCAATAATTTATGAAATACTGTAGCATTTATTAATTTTTATTTTAAATATCTATTTTTTATATTCTTTATTATGCATTTTCACAAATTTTGTATTTCACAAATACATTTTTTTAAACAAAATTAGGAAACTAGGAACTAAAAATATGAAACTTGCTCTAAATTCTGAAGGGATGATTTGTATGGCGCACGGAAGCGAAATGAAAGACTTGTACCCCGCCAAAACTGTTTATATGCTTTTTTTCTATAAGGAGCGCAACTTTTGAAACATGTGACCATTTCATAATATATATCACGTACGGCCACCCGTAAAAATAAATTACGGATCATCATGCACGCAAAAATATTTTAATTATTTTAAAAATCTTACGACTCAAGTATTAAGCTTTTCAATTAACGATTAGTAAATATAATCTTCACGTATTAACTTAACAACCTAAAGTGAAAGATGAAGGGATGAAATTTTAAAAGATTTTTGAAACTTTATGAATTATTATAATAAAGAATAATAAAAATGAAAACAATTCTTGTAAAAATTCATTTTTCACCAAGAAAAAAAAATTCTCCTCAGACTGTGATATCCTTCATATATATTGTTTATAAAAACAATTAAAAGTTTATTTAAATAAAAATGGCATAGTTTTATTGCATTTTTGTTTTCACAATTCGGAGCAGATTTTCTGAAAAAGAGCTAATTTTAGGAAAAAAAAAAAAAAAAAAGATTGATTAACATTCCCCAATTAATCCTGCAATTAATTAATAAATAAAAATTTCTCGCTAATTTCTAAACATTTCATAAAATTAATTGGTGGTGGTGGGGGCTAACATACGTAAAAGAAAATATTTTACCAAGAGTTTCCAAATTAATTAATTTTTCACCAGCAAAAATGTGAGTAACGTAATATTATGTTTGTAAAAACTGCGTCACTCACAGACGAGAAAAAAACAAGAGATTTTTTTACCAAAATTTAGAACGAGTTAGAAAGTATTAAAAAGTTTGGAAGACATGAAGCAGACGGCCACCATGTATAATTTCGTTGTTTTTCAATTTTTTTTTTTTTTACTTTTTTCAGCGCAGTCCTATCGATTGTTACTGAAACTTTCCGATGATGAAAAAAAATTTGAAAAATTACAATATTTAAAGAAATTTGGAAGGGGGTTCAGTTTCTCATACAACGTTAAAGTAAATCGATCCTCCATTTTCAAACCACTCGCATTGGGGTCGCTTTGTTTATGTTAATTTCTTTGTTTTTCATTTTCACTTTTTTCAGCGCAGTCCTATCGATTGTTACTGAAACTTTCCGATGATGAAAAAAAATTTTGAAAAATGACAATATTTGAACAAATTTCTTTTTTGGGGTGGGGGTCAGTTTCTCATACAACGATAAAGTAAATCGATCCCCCATTTTCAAACAACTATTTGTCATTCGTAAAGTTTAAGGTGTAAAAGATAATATTGCACTTTAAAAAAAAGTCAAAAAATTTGATAATGACCAAATTTACAGGTGGCAGTAATGTCGTACCGGCGACTGGTTTCAAAATGGAGGCTCGATTTACTATAACGTTGTATGAGAAACTGATCCCTCTCAGAAAATGTTTAAATATTGAAAATTTTCAAATTTTTTTTTCTTTTGTCAATCGTAAAGCTAAGGGGGTAATCGATAGGATTGCGCTGAAAAAAGTAAAAAAAGAAAAAAAAAAGAAGATAAACAACGAAATTAAACGTGGGGGTAGTCTGATTCAGGTTCGCCATTTTTTTTTAAATAGCTAAAAAATACTTTCATCTTTCCTCTTATTAATAAAAAATATTTTGCCGATAAAACTTTGTTCTTATTAAGTTTGAGGCCTTTTTTCTTCATTCTACGCTGTTTTTCAGTGTATTCATGGACGTACCTAAATAAAACCATCGTTACATTGGCTGTGTAGGATGTGGCGCCGTTCATTTGGAACCACACATCTGAGACATCCATGGCATTCAATTCAGGCCATAAATAGTTGGCTATAACGGCACGGCATCGCTCACCTTTCACCGTAACAGATTTCCCGGCATCGTTTTAAAAGCAATCCGACAAAATGACCCCGCTAGCAAAAAATGCTCATCAGACAGTGACATTTTGTGGGTACAGTGGCTTTTCAACAACCTCGCTTTGATTTTCATCAGCACAAATTCGACAATTCTGCTTATTAACGAATCCATCAAAATTGGCTTCATAACTGTCGTGGCATCTCCCCTTTTTCTATGATCTTGGACTGGACTTGAGTACACATATACTCCTGCCATAGAGAGACATCATATGAGATCCGTCAGTCAGTTAAGTGCCATACGTGATACACGATTGGGCGATCATGTCTCTTTCAAGACATGACTGACTGGGCAGAGGATTATCCCGCAGTAGGTTGCCGTTGCTTTCTGCGGTAGACTGGTTGCCGACCAAGGCTATAGAACCCAATCTGTCCTGTTATTTGACTCATAGGTAAAGGGAAAAGAAATCTATAATATTACTATGTAGTAATTAGTGGGGGATCGGTTTCCTATTGTTATGAAGTAATAAACGGATCCCCCACTTTATGACCAATATAAGCCGTAATCATTATTCCAACTATTATGTTCAGTCAGTCAGTTAAGTGCCATACGTGAAACACTCTTGGGCGATCATGTCTTGAAAGAGATATGACTGACTGGGCAGAAGATTATCCCGCAGTAGGTTGCCATTGCTTTCTGCGGTAGACTGGTTGCCGACCAAGGCTATAGAACCCAATCTGTCCTGTTATTTAACCCATAACTGGAAGGAAGAGACGGATTAATACCTTTCCCAAGGGTATTTGCGCGTAAGTGAATGCAATGAATTCAGCTGGAATTTGAACTCGGGTCCGTAGGTTACCGTAAAATACCGAAGCTTCACAGAGAATACCGCGTCAGTAGTCATAGTAGCTCTCAGCTCCATTTAGACAGAATAGTATTACACAGCGCCCGTCAGTTGCCGACGTGGACATACTAATCCCAGCACGGCTTCACTTCAAAGACTTGTATATATATATGCTTTACTAATTGTAATTACTGGATTCCTGGATTACTAACCGGCGTTCAAGTTCGTATTTTTACGTTTAATGTATTATTTTTCTACCTCAAATATCTGTTATGATGTTCGTTAATATTGAGCGGTTCCTCACGCGGAATCCACAACAATAACTAGAGACGTTTTTTTGCTAAAAAAATAATCATGTCTTTGTTCATGCACCCAGTTGATGAATGGTTAGTAGGCATTAGTTCACGTGTCAAATGAGTTTTGTAAGCATGTAGATGTGCGATGTGGTGCAGTGGATATCGACACGGATCGACAAATCGGAGAGCCGAGTTCAAATTCCAGTTGAATTCCTCGCATTCACTTATGCGCAAATACCCTTGGGAAAGGTATTAATTCGTCTCTTCCCTCCAGTTATGGGTCAAATAACAGGATAGAAAGGGTTCTATAGACTTGGATAACAACCAGTCTACCGCAGAAAGCAATGGTAACCTACTGTGGGATAATCTTCTGCCCAGTTAGTCATGTCTCTTTCGAGACATGTTCGTCCAAAGCGTGCATCACGTATGGCACTTAACTGACTGACAATATAATAGTTAAAAACATGATCAAGGCTTTGACTGGGAATAAAATGGGGGATCGTTTTTATATTGTTATGAAGTAATAAACTGATACCCCATTAATTACTACTTATAATATAATAAATCTCTTCCCCCTCTAGCTATGAGTCAAATAACAGGACAGATTGGGTTCTATAGCCTTGGCTGACAACCACTCTACAGCAGAAAGCTATGGCAACCTTCTGTGAGATAATCTTCTGCCCAGTCAGTCATGTCTCTTTCGAGACATGATCGCCCAAAGCGTGTATCGCGATGACAAATAGAGGTGTCTGGATTCTCGGCCACATTTTCACGCGTTGCAGTATTATTTTTAGCTGAACGGCGTAAACGAACACGCAATGGCGTTTTCACATCTACCGCCGACCTCAAAACATCCTGGCCCGACACAGTGACTCAACCTACTTAGCAGTGGATTTAGCTATTGACTCAATGTAATGGTTCCACTTGAGATCGGAAGAGAAGGTAAGACCGAGGAGGCGCAGTGTATTGCTCTCAAGGAGACTCGCTTCGTCCATGCTTATGGGAGGCAGGGGAGGTTGCCTGTGATGATTGACAGATAGCAGCTTGGTATTAGACGCATTGAAATTAACAAGCCACTTCTTACCCCAGTCACCCACAGAATGTAGATCCCTCTCAAGATCAGCAGCGAGGTTATGTTTGTTCGCCACGCCGGGTTTCTTAATGATGCGGGGGTAAATTGTGGTGTCATCTGCGTTGATGCCTACTTGGCACTTGATCTCGTCTGGGAGATCCTTTATGAAAATAAGGAAGTGCGTCGGGCCTAGGATAGAGCTCTGAGGGACACCAGCGTTTTTACAGTAGGATGTAGAGGCATGCCCATTCAAGATTTTTGAATTTACGAAAAATTTTCCCAATTGCACACTTGATTAATCGATTCAGTCAGTCAGTTAAGTGCCATACGTGATACACGCTTGGGCGATCATGTCTCGAAAGAGACATGACTGATTGGGCAGAAGATTATCCCGCAGTAGGTTGCCATTGCTTTCTGCGGTAGACTGGTTGGCGACCTATAGAACCCAATCTGTCCTACTATTTAACCCATAACTGGAAGGAAGAGACGGATTAATACCTTTCCCAAGGGTATTTGCGCGTAAGTGCAACTGGAATTCTAACTCGGCTCCCCGGTTTCTCGTTCCGAGCCGATATCCACTGTACCATAATCGATTATATTGACTTAAAATATCGCGAAGTGCCAGAAATGCATTTCTACCTGAGCATCCATTTTCGTAATAAGCTTTCCTATGTTGTTCGATTGTTAATCTGTCCATGATTAAGGCTTTGACTGGGAATAAAATGGGGGATCGGTTTTACATTGTTATGAAGTAATAAACTGATCTCCCTCTAATTACTACTTAACAATATAATAAATCTCTTCGCTTTCTAGCTATGAGTCAAATAACAGGACAGATTGGGTTCTATAGCCTTGGCTGGCAACCAGTCTACCGCAGAAAGCTATTGCAACCTACTGTGAGATAATCTTCTGCCCAGTCAGTCATGTCTCTTTCGAGACATGATCGCCCAAAGCGTGTATCACGTATGGCACTTAATTGACTGACTGAATATAATAGTTAAAAACATGATAAAGGCTTTGACTGGGAATAAAATGGGGGATCGGTTTTATATGGTTATGAAGTAATAAACTGATCCCCCACTAAAATTGCCGAAGACGTAAGTTGTTAAATCTGAAAGAAATTAAAAAAAATCATTATAGACTTAAATTTTATTCACATTAAGAAATCAGTTCAAATTATTGGAACACTATATAATCAGAATATTTTGAAAATTTGTCCTGAAACCTGACCTGAGAAAAATAATTCAATAAAACTCGAAAGGATTTTTCTGTAGAATTGGCACTTGCATAATTTAATAAAACGCATTATTTTCTTTCAGACCAGACTTGTCAGGAAAAAAACAGATCTGCATTGAATATTTATTTTTTTTCAAAATTTACGGCGGACTTGAAGCAGACGACCACCACGTTTAATTTCGTTGTTTTTCATTTTATTTTTTTTTTTACTTTTTTCAGCGCAGTCCTATAGATTGGTACTTAAACTCTCCGATTATCAAAAACATTTTTTAAAAATTACAATATTTAAACAAATTTGGAAGGGGGTTCAGTTTCTCAAACAACGGTAAAGTAAATCGATCCTCCATTTTCAAACCACTCGCGTTGGGGTCGTTTTATTTAATTTCTTTGTTTTTCATTTTTTTAAAAACTTTTTTTCAGCGCAGTTCTATCGTTTGTTACTTAAAC
>JBBBDQ010000277.1:0-72500 GCA_037127315.1 Ascarosepion bandense
CGCCACCAAATATAGCCAGCGGCTCAAACTAGATAAGGCTGCGGAGGCAAAGACACTTAGTGCTAATTTCGCCCGGGCGGAGGCTGGTGGGGATCCCCTCGAGATAGCCTTAGCCAGGGAGGCCCTGAGGCGCACGACTAGCGAGCGCTATATGGGTCAGGTAATTAGAGCTAAGTTAAGCAAGATGTCTTCCGAAGCTGTGAACATGGGCGCAGAACTGCGCAAGGAAGAAATTCGTCGGGCCGGCGATCGGTACATTCGAGAGGTGCGCGACCCGGAGGGACATCTCCTTAGGTCCACTGACGACATGTGCGAGGCGTTCCGGCAGCATTTCGAACACCGGTTTACCAAGGAGCCTGGTCTCCGTGACGAGGAGTTTCGCAGCTATTTGGCTGACTTTCCCCGGCTCTTGCCGGCTGAAGCGGCTAGCTGCGAAGGGGAGATTACGGAGGACGAAGTCTACGCGGCTTTGAAGAAGACCGGCAGTGGCAAGTCGCCAGGTTTGGATGGTTTGCCCTATGAATTGTACTTGAGGATGTCGCACCTTTTTGTCCCGCTCTTGACTGTCGTGTTCAACCACTGGTTTCGGCAGGGGTCCATCCCCGGTCGGATCACCAGGGACGTGATCACGCTGTTGGGAAAAGGCAAGAAGGTTGGGCGGGGATTACATGATTACAGGCCCATAACTCTGCTAAACACAGAGTTAAAGATTTTGGCCAAGATCCTGACGAATCGCTTGCAGCTAGTTGCCGAGTCTCTGTTGGAACCGGATATGACTTGTTCTGTGAAGGGACGAACAATTCAGAGCAACCTGCACTTGATCCGCACGATCGTAGAGGGTGTAGAAGACGACGAAGAGGCCGCGCTGATCAATTTGGATCAGTCCAAGGCATTTGATAGGATTGACCATGGCTACCTGGCTGCTGTCCTGCAGGCCGCCGGATTCAAACCCGACTTCAGCCGCTGGATTAGCCTTCTGTATCGCTCCCCCAAGGCTGTGGTACAGGTGAACGGGAAGCTGTCGGGCGCTTTCGCGCTGTCTAGGTCGGTCCGACAGGGTTGTCCACTGTCGCCTCTCCTTTACGTCCTGGCGTTGGAGCCTCTCCTTCGCCGGCTAAGGGACGAGACGTGCAGTCCGGTCCTGCGTGGAATTGCTGTCCCTGGAGGAGCTCGAGCCAGGGTTTCCGCGTACGCCGATGACGTAACGACCTTTGTGTCCTCCCGCAGGGACATAAGGGCGGTACAGAAGGCGCTTGAACGGTACGAACAGGTAACAGGGGCCAGAATTAACCGCGACAAGTCGTCCGGCTTGCGGTTAGGTGCCTGGAAGGGTGTTTCCCTCCCGGGGCCCTTCGACTGGACGGACGGGCCGGTCAAGCTCCTCGGAGTTTGGTTCGGTCCGGACTTACAGTTGGAGAAAAACTGGTCAGAAGTACAGGCAAAGGTCGGCGCGTCGGTCGAGATTTGGCGTCGACGGAGTCTCTCCGTGAAGGGTCTGGCGGAGGTGTGTAATACATACCTCTTTCCCAGAATCCTTTACCGGCTGTCTGTACTTCCCCTTTGTGACGATCATGAGAAGGCGCTCGAGCGTTTGCTATTCTCCTGTCTTTGGAGAGGACGCAAACACATGGTCGACAAAGGAGTCTGCTGCCTCCGTCCGTGTCAAGGGGGTCTGGGGATGCCACACTTGAGGAGCCACGTGCTCGCTTCGAGGTTGGCATTCCTCAGGCGCGCGTTGGAGGAAGATCGGTTGCTTGCGGGGGTAGTGAGGGACATGTTCCCTAGCCTCACTATCACTCCCCCGCTCCTGAGGACTAGCAATAGGCCTTGGGGGCGGCCGAAATTCCTGCTCGAATGTCTGACGGCCCTTCGGGCCATTCCATGGTCCAGTGACCTTTCACGGCCTAGGAGAATCTTCTATCGGGGATTAGTGGAGGGCGCCGTGAAGGATGAACTGTGGAGTAAGCTCGGCATGTCGAGGGAGGAGTATCGCTCTCATTGGTCTTGGGCGCCAGGTGCGGATTGGCTCAACAACTCTGAGTTTTCTCTGACCTGGCGATTGGCTCGGAATGGTTTGTCTCTCAATGACAAGCGTTTCGCAATGGGCCTGGCGGATTTGCCAGATTGTGAACGTTGCGTCCTTGGAATTAAGGAGACGTCTGCGCACGCCTTCTTCCATTGTTCGCGCGTTCGCCCGTTGTGGGCGCGTGTCGGCGAGTTGACTGCTCGTATCGCGCCGCGGGAGCTTGTGCTCATTGATCGCGCATACGCTGTGGACAATGTGTCGCCCCCGTACTCTGGAGTGAAGCGGATGGTGTTTCTGTCGCTACTGGCCACGGCTAGAATGGTGATTTGGATGACGCGTCTGGAGGAAGTCTTGCGGGGCGGTCGTCTTTCGGATCAGGATCTAATCCGATATTTTGAGCACCAGCTCAAAATTAAGATTAGAACTGAACGGAAAACGGCTGCACCCGACAGAGTTCAGCGAAAGGTGGGTATATGCGGCGAGCCTGGTTCGCGTGACCGGGGCTAGCCTTGATTTTCTCTTTTAGATCTGCTAGTTGCATCGGGGTGGATTCCTTTGGAACCCCGCCCGTGGTTAAGGTAGAAGGTTCTTTTTGTGCCTAGTTAATGTGAGTGGAATGTGTTTGTCCTGGCCTGTTCCCGGCTCCATTGCTTTTGTTATGATCCAGTTCGAGATTCCCATTGTCCAAGTATTATTTTGTCCCGTTTTCACTCTCGGCTGGGTCAGCCTTATACATTCTCCAGTCCAATTTATTTTTGCCCCCTGCTTCTCCATTCCCCTTAGAAAGAGAGCTGCTTGATTTTGTCCTTTTTTAAGGCAGAATACAGTGGCCTCTTTAATTATGTGGGTGTGTTTGGGTCTTACTAACATTGTGTATATATATTCATTTGAAATTGTGTTTTGTTTTGGGGTTTTTTGTTTCTTCATTCCCCCTTCCCCATCATGTCATTTCATGAATAAAGTTTTAAATTTATTTTTGTAAGATATTGTATATATTGTAAAAATCAGAAATTTTTATGTACATTTGGGGTGTTTTTAGGTCCCCGGTATGATTTTGTGGTATTTTGGTGCTTGATAGGTATGAGTGTTGATGGACAAAATTTTATGGTGAATGAGAAAATTGTAACGTATGTATGGGTCGTGAATCGGATTAGCTAGGTATAAGATAGTTACGGAAGACCAACCCAAGTTTTTGTTCCCCCTCCCATTTGTTGGCCTTGTGCCAGAATTTGTACTTTTTGTCAAATAAATAAGTACCAGCCATTTCCTACCCGGCTTTTTGTTGTGTAGTGAATGGTAATAAGAGCAAGGTTTGACATTTGTTCCGCAGTGATATTTGTTAGTTCCTTGTTTCTTGACAATCTGGTTTTCCAGCCCGAGTTTATAGCTCGGGCCACGGTAAAGTAGCGTTTCTCGCGCGAAACACCGGAAAAACAGTTGTCCGGTGTTCGGCCACTTTGTGGCAATGGCCACAGACGGGCCGGTGGAAGTCGTTCCCCCCACCACGGCGTCGGTGGGAGGAAAGGAGGGGGATTGGGCTTTACCGCCTCGGGATAATCCCCCTTCAGTACCAGTAGTAACAGTAGCAGCACTAGCAGCAGGATCCGGAACTGTACCGGCACCGGCAGCAGCAGCACCTGGATCCCCCAAACCTTCAACCTCTGGATGGAAAGGAGGAAAGGTCCCGATGAAGGGGGAAACTTACTATGAAGAGCTGCGGAAAAACAAATACGCAAACTACATTTCGGGCACAGAGCTGTTGTCGGTACCAGAAGAGTTGGCGGTGGTCGAGGCCAGGATCATATCCCTCATTACGAAGGACCCCAAAACTCACAAGTTGGTGGGGATTAACAGGGAGAAGTTTGAAGAGGCCATTAAGACCCTAGAAATCAAAGCCAAGGCTATAGCGAGACGAACTGGCGCTACATGGGACGTCCTGCTTGGCTCGGCCGAGGAGGCCAGGCAGCTGTCCGGAGTGGTCCTGGAGACCAAAACACTCCTGTTTCAAACGGAGTACATGGGGACGCGTAAGGTAAAAATTACATTACACGGCGTCCCCATGGACATTTCCCAGGACCATATTGGGGCCTTTTTTGCCCAGTATGGAAAGGTTGCGGAGGTCTCGGCGTTGCGCTCCAAGGCGGGTTTCCTGTCCGGGGACATGGCCCTGCAGGTGACCCTTTCCAAGGAAAAGATCGCTGAAATTCCAAACATCCTCACCTGCAGGAAGCGTGCGATTTTTGTAATTGTTGAGGGCAGGAAACCCTGCTGTTGGGCCTGTGGGGCGGCGGATCACGTCGCTAAGGCGTGCCCAACAAAGAATCCGGCCCCGAAGGCCCAGCCAACCAAGAGGCAGGATGGACCGGCGGAGAAGGGAAAATCAGCACCTCCAACACCAACATCAGCATCATCAGCACCAGCACCAGGAGCAAACAAGGAGGGCGAGTGGCAGGTGGTGGCAAGGAAGAAGACTAAAACGCCTTCACCTGTGAAGGTGCCGTCACCTGCCAAGGCTCCTGCAAATACAAAGGAGCCCGCAGCGGTAAAATCGCCTCCTAAACAGGGGAAGGTGAAAAAACCTCCCCAAATTGAAGAACCGGAGGAAGAAGAACGGATGGAGGTACAGAGATCCTCATCCCTGAAACGCGGCAGGGAAGACAGAGAGGAGGAGCATCGAGAGAGCCCGAAAAGCAGGCGGAGAAGCAGAAGTAGGGAGAAAAGGATTCCTTCAACACCCAAGTGCTCGTCTCTGCCTGCTTCTCCGGAGAGGCAAAGTTATGCCCAAAAGGCAAGGAGCCTTCCCTCGTCCCCGCGGAAAGCTTCCCAGTCCCCAGCCTTTAAATTGACCCCACTAAGACCTGCATCTTCAACCCCCACTCCCTCCCCTTCTCCTATGCCCACTCCCACTCGGGCAAAAAAGAAAAAAGCCCTGCCCCAGGGGGAAGCACTCATGAGAGTGAATGAGGACGTTGCCTCAGAATGGTCCTCCCAGAGGCGCAAGTTACTAAAACCCCTGCTGAGGCTGACCTCGGTGGACGGCGTTTCGGTGGAGGATCCCAGGAACTTTTCCCAGGCCCCAGGAGTAATTACCCTTGTGAGAAATACCGGGGGTAACCTGAGGGTCTGGGACCACATTTCCGAAGTCAAGAGACTCTATCCAAAAATCAGGATGGTTCAGGAGAATACTCCTGAACTTAAAAAAATGTCAAAAAATTGTGCGGGGAGGTTCCCTGTTTTACTCCACCCCAGTCTTTATAGGGTGGTAAAACTAACTTACCCCACGGACGTCGGCGGGATTGTCCTAGACGGGCGGATTACGTCCGATGTAGGAACGGGTTCCCTAGGACAGTCCGTCGGGGTCCTTTCTGCTAAAGATTTCCGTCCCGTATGCAATTAGAGAGCCTTTGTTGCCTGTTTTTTCTTTTTTCTTTTTCAGGTTTAAAAGATGTCTATTAAGATAGCCAGCTTGAATGCGAAGGGCCTGAGGGATCGGGGTAAGGCGGCTCGCCTGCTTCGTGACCTCTTGTCCTTCGGCGTGGATGTGGCCGCGATCCAAGAGACTCACTTTGTTTGCGAAGTCGACTCTTGTGTGCTGTCTAACGACTTTGTCGTCTATTCAGCATATGGGAGCCGGCAAGCCAGAGGTGTTTCTTTGCTGGTCAAGCGTACCCTGGACGCGAAGGTTGACCTTGTCCATGTCGGTGCCGAGGGCCGGCTGATCGTGGCCGATATTGCAGTGAAAAGCAAATTGTTCCGGCTGATTGTGGTTTATGCGCCCAATAAGCAAGGTGAGCGTGTCTCTTTCTTTCGGCTGTTGGAGCCCTTTATGGTGCATTCAACACGGCTAATCTTAGTTGGGGACTGGAATGCCATCCTAACCCCCAAATGGGATAGAGGGAGGGGCGCTAGCGGGAGGAATGATGATCGTAGCCTGGTTGATCTGATCGACGAATTTGGTCTCGTCGATAGATACCGGGTCGATCATCCGGATGGGAGTATGTGGACGTGGGCGCTTAATTGGCCTTCTACCCGGGTATCTGCGTACCTGGATAGGATGTTAGTGAGAGTGGCCGACATAGACTTCTTAGAATGTCCAACGTTCCACTGGCTAGGCTACACGGACCACAAACTCGTTTGTGCCCGTGTGGTGTTAGACTTTAGGCCTAGGTTGGCTGGTTATTGGAAGTTCAATCAGTCCTTACTGGACAGGCGGGACTTTCGTGACCAGCTGACAAGACTAGTTCAGCGGGCGTTAATTGGGCGAGTCATTGGGAATAAGTGGTGGGTTAACCTTAAGGACTCCATTAGGTCTTTCGCCACCAAATATAGCCAGCGGCTCAAACTAGATAAGGCTGCGGAGGCAAAGACACTTAGTGCTAATTTCGCCCGGGCGGAGGCTGGTGGGGATTCCCTAGAGATAGCCTTAGCCAGGGAGGCCCTGAGGCGCACGACTAGCGAGCGCTATATGGGTCAGGTAATTAGAGCTAAGTTAAGCAAGATGTCTTCCGAAGCTGTGAACATGGGCGCAGAACTGCGCAAGGAAGAAATTCGTCGGGCCGGCGATCGGTACATTCGAGAAGTGCGCGACCCGGAGGGGCATCTCCTTCGGTCCACCGACGACATGTGCGAGGCGTTCCGGCAGCATTTCGAACACCGGTTTACCAAGGAGCCTGGTCTCCGTGACGAGGAGTTTCGCAGCTATTTGGCTGACTTTCCCCGGCTTTTGCCGGCTGAAGCGGCTAGCTGCGAAGGGGAGATTACGGAGGACGAAGTCTACGCGGCTTTGAAGAAGACCGGCAGTGGCAAGTCGCCAGGTTTGGATGGTTTGCCCTATGAATTGTACTTGAGGATGTCGCACCTTTTTGTCCCGCTCTTGACTGTCGTGTTCAACCACTGGTTTCGGCAGGGGTCCATCCCCGGTCGGATCACCAGGGGCGTGATCACGCTGTTGGGAAAAGGCAAGAAGGTTGGGCGGGGATTAGATGATTACAGGCCCATAACTCTGCTAAACACAGAGTTAAAGATTTTGGCCAAGATCCTGACGAATCGCTTGCAGCTAGTTGCCGAGTCTCTGTTGGAACCGGATCAGACTTGTTCTGTGAAGGGACGAACAATTCAGAGCAACCTGCACTTGATCCGCACGATCGTAGAGGGTGTAGAAGACGACGAAGAGGCCGCGCTGATCAATTTGGATCAGTCCAAGGCATTTGATAGGATTGACCATGGCTACCTGGCTGCTGTCCTGCAGGCCGCCGGATTCAAACCCGACTTCAGCCGCTGGATTAGCCTTCTGTATCGCTCCCCCAAGGCTGTGGTACAGGTGAACGGGAAGCTGTCGAGGGCGCTTTCGCGCTGTCTAGGTCGGTCCGACAGGGTTGTCCACTGTCGCCTCTCCTTTACGTCCTGGCGTTGGAGCCTCTCCTTCGCCGGCTAAGGGACGAGACGTGCAGTCCGGTCCTGCGTGGAATTGCTGTCCCTGGTGGAGCTCGAGCCAGGGTTTCCGCGTACGCCGATGACGTAACGACCTTTGTGTCCTCCCGCAGGGACATAAGGGCGGTACAGAAGGCGCTTGAACGGTACGAACAGGTAACAGGGGCCAGAATTAACCGCGACAAGTCGTCCGGCTTGCGGTTAGGTGCCTGGAAGGGTGTTTCCCTCCCGGGGCCCTTCGACTGGACGGACGGGCCGGTCAAGCTCCTCGGAGTTTGGTTCGGTCCGGACTTACAGTTGGAGAAAAACTGGTCAGAAGTACAGGCAAAGGTCGGCGCGTCGGTCGAGATTTGGCGTCGACGGAGTCTCTCCGTGAAGGGTCTGGCGGAGGTGTGTAATACATACCTCTTTCCCAGAATCCTTTACCGGCTGTCTGTACTTCCCCTTTGTGACGATCATGAGAAGGCGCTCGAGCGTTTGCTATTCTCCTGTCTTTGGAGAGGACGCAAACACATGGTCGACAAAGGAGTCTGTTGCCTCCGTCCGTGTCAAGGGGGTCTGGGGATGCCACACTTGAGGAGCCACGTGCTCGCTTCGAGGTTGGCATTCCTCAGGCGCGCGTTGGAGGAAGATCGGTTGCTTGCGGGGGTAGTGAGGGACATGTTCCCTAGCCTCACTATCACTCCCCCGCTCCTAAGGACTAGCAATAGGCCTTGGGGGCGACCGAAATTCCTGCTCGAATGTCTGACGGCCCTTCGGGCCATTCCATGGTCCAGTGACCTTTCACGGCCTAGGAGAATCTTCTATCGGGGATTAGTGGAGGGCGCCGTGAAGGATGAACTGTGGAGTAAGCTCGGCATGTCGAGAGAGGAGTATCGCTCTCATTGGTCTTGGGCGCCAGGTGCGGATTGGCTCAACAACTCTGAGTTTTCTCTGACCTGGCGATTGGCTCGGAATGGTTTGTCTCTCAACGACAAGCGTTTCGCAATGGGCCTGGCGGATTTGCCAGATTGTGAACGTTGCGTCCTTGGAATTAAGGAGACGTCTGCGCACGCCTTCTTCCATTGTTCGCGCGTTCGCCCGTTGTGGGCGCGTGTTGGCGAGTTGACTGCTCGTATCGCGCCGCGGGAGCTTGTGCTCATTGATCGCGCATACGCTGTGGACAATGTGTCGCCCCCGTACTCTGGAGTGAAGCGGATGGTGTTTCTGTCGCTACTGGCCACGGCTAGAATGGTGATTTGGATGACGCGTCTGGAGGAAGTCTTGCGGGGCGGTCGTCTTTCGGATCAGGATCTAATCCGATATTTTGAGCACCAGCTCAAAATTAAGATTAGAACTGAACGGAAAACGGCTGCACCCGACAGAGTTCAGCGAAAGGTGGGTATATGCGGCGAGCCTTGGTTCGCGTGACCGGGGCTAGCCTTGATTTTCTCTTTTAGATCTGCTAGTTGCATCGGGGTGGATTCCTTTGGAACCCCGCCCGTGGTTAAGGTAGAAGTCTCTTTTGTGCCTAGTTAATGTGAGTGAATGTGTTTGTCCTGGCCTGTTCCCGGCTCCATTGCTTTTGTTATGATCCAGTTCGAGATTCCCATTGTCCAAGTATTATTTTGTCCCGTTTTCACTCTCGGCTGGGTCAGCCTTATACATTCTCCAGTCCAATTTTATTTTTGCCCCCTGCTTATCCATTCCCCTTAGAAAGAGAGCTGCTTGATTTTGTCCTGTTTTAAGGCAGAATACAGTGGCCTCTTTAATTATGTGGGTGTGTTTGGGTCTTACTAACATTGTGTATATATATTCATTTGAAATTGTTTTGTTTTGGGGTTTTTTTTGTTTCTTCATTCCCCCTCCCCATCATGTCATTTCATGAATAAAGTTTTAAATTTATTTTTGTAAGATATTGTATATATTGTAAAAATCAGAAATTTTTATGTACATTTGGGGTGTTTTAGGTCCCCGGTATGATTTTGCGGTATTTTGGTGCTTGATAGGTATGAGTGTTGATGGACAAAATTTTTATGGTGGAATGAGAAAATTGTAACGTATGTATGGGTCGTGAATCGGATTAGCTAGGTATAAGATAGTTACGGAAGACCAACCCAAGTTTTTGTACCCCCTCCCATTTGTTGGCCTTGTGCCAGAATTTGTACTTTTTACAAATAAATCAAGTACCAGCCATTTCCTACCCGGCTTTTTGTTGTGTAGTGAATGGTAATAAGAGCAAGGTTTGACATTTGTTCCGCAGTGATATTTGTTAGTTCCTTGTTTCTTGACAATCTGGTTTTCCAGCCCGAGTTTATAGCTCGGGCCACGGTAAAGTAGCGTTTCTCGCGCGAAACACCGGAAAAACAGTTGTCCGGTGTTCGGCCACTTTGTGGCAATGGCCACAGACGGGCCGGTGGAAGTCGTTCCCCCCACCACGGCGTCGGTGGGAGGAAAGGAGGGGGATTGGGCTTTACCGCCTCGGGATAATCCCCCTTCAGTACCAGTAGTAACAGTAGCAGCACTAGCAGCAGGATCCGGAACTGTACCGGCACCGGCAGCAGCAGCACCTGGATCCCCCAAACCTTCAACCTCTGGATGGAAAGGAGGAAAGGTCCCGATGAAGGGGGAAACTTACTATGAAGAGCTGCGGAAAAACAAATACGCAAACTACATTTCGGGCACAGAGCTGTTGTCGGTACCAGAAGAGTTGGCGGTGGTCGAGGCCAGGATCATATCCCTCATTACGAAGGACCCCAAAACTCACAAGTTGGTGGGGATTAACAGGGAGAAGTTTGAAGAGGCCATTAAGACCCTAGAAATCAAAGCCAAGGCTATAGCGAGACGAACTGGCGCTACATGGGACGTCCTGCTTGGCTCGGCCGAGGAGGCCAGGCAGCTGTCCGGAGTGGTCCTGGAGACCAAAACACTCCTGTTTCAAACGGAGTACATGGGGACGCGTAAGGTAAAAATTACATTACACGGCGTCCCCATGGACATTTCCCAGGACCATATTGGGGCCTTTTTTGCCCAGTATGGAAAGGTTGCGGAGGTCTCGGCGTTGCGCTCCAAGGCGGGTTTCCTGTCCGGGGACATGGCCCTGCAGGTGACCCTTTCCAAGGAAAAGATCGCTGAAATTCCAAACATCCTCACCTGCAGGAAGCGTGCGATTTTTGTAATTGTTGAGGGCAGGAAACCCTGCTGTTGGGCCTGTGGGGCGGCGGATCACGTCGCTAAGGCGTGCCCAACAAAGAATCCGGCCCCGAAGGCCCAGCCAACCAAGAGGCAGGATGGACCGGCGGAGAAGGGAAAATCAGCACCTCCAACACCAACATCAGCATCATCAGCACCAGCACCAGGAGCAAACAAGGAGGGCGAGTGGCAGGTGGTGGCAAGGAAGAAGACTAAAACGCCTTCACCTGTGAAGGTGCCGTCACCTGCCAAGGCTCCTGCAAATACAAAGGAGCCCGCAGCGGTAAAATCGCCTCCTAAACAGGGGAAGGTGAAAAAACCTCCCCAAATTGAAGAACCGGAGGAAGAAGAACGGATGGAGGTACAGAGATCCTCATCCCTGAAACGCGGCAGGGAAGACAGAGAGGAGGAGCATCGAGAGAGCCCGAAAAGCAGGCGGAGAAGCAGAAGTAGGGAGAAAAGGATTCCTTCAACACCCAAGTGCTCGTCTCTGCCTGCTTCTCCGGAGAGGCAAAGTTATGCCCAAAAGGCAAGGAGCCTTCCCTCGTCCCCGCGGAAAGCTTCCCAGTCCCCAGCCTTTAAATTGACCCCACTAAGACCTGCATCTTCAACCCCCACTCCCTCCCCTTCTCCTATGCCCACTCCCACTCGGGCAAAAAAGAAAAAAGCCCTGCCCCAGGGGGAAGCACTCATGAGAGTGAATGAGGACGTTGCCTCAGAATGGTCCTCCCAGAGGCGCAAGTTACTAAAACCCCTGCTGAGGCTGACCTCGGTGGACGGCGTTTCGGTGGAGGATCCCAGGAACTTTTCCCAGGCCCCAGGAGTAATTACCCTTGTGAGAAATACCGGGGGTAACCTGAGGGTCTGGGACCACATTTCCGAAGTCAAGAGACTCTATCCAAAAATCAGGATGGTTCAGGAGAATACTCCTGAACTTAAAAAAATGTCAAAAAATTGTGCGGGGAGGTTCCCTGTTTTACTCCACCCCAGTCTTTATAGGGTGGTAAAACTAACTTACCCCACGGACGTCGGCGGGATTGTCCTAGACGGGCGGATTACGTCCGATGTAGGAACGGGTTCCCTAGGACAGTCCGTCGGGGTCCTTTCTGCTAAAGATTTCCGTCCCGTATGCAATTAGAGAGCCTTTGTTGCCTGTTTTTTCTTTTTTCTTTTTCAGGTTTAAAAGATGTCTATTAAGATAGCCAGCTTGAATGCGAAGGGCCTGAGGGATCGGGGTAAGGCGGCTCGCCTGCTTCGTGACCTCTTGTCCTTCGGCGTGGATGTGGCCGCGATCCAAGAGACTCACTTTGTTTGCGAAGTCGACTCTTGTGTGCTGTCTAACGACTTTGTCGTCTATTCAGCATATGGGAGCCGGCAAGCCAGAGGTGTTTCTTTGCTGGTCAAGCGTACCCTGGACGCGAAGGTTGACCTTGTCCATGTCGGTGCCGAGGGCCGGCTGATCGTGGCCGATATTGCAGTGAAAAGCAAATTGTTCCGGCTGATTGTGGTTTATGCGCCCAATAAGCAAGGTGAGCGTGTCTCTTTCTTTCGGCTGTTGGAGCCCTTTATGGTGCATTCAACACGGCTAATCTTAGTTGGGGACTGGAATGCCATCCTAACCCCCAAATGGGATAGAGGGAGGGGCGCTAGCGGGAGGAATGATGATCGTAGCCTGGTTGATCTGATCGACGAATTTGGTCTCGTCGATAGATACCGGGTCGATCATCCGGATGGGAGTATGTGGACGTGGGCGCTTAATTGGCCTTCTACCCGGGTATCTGCGTACCTGGATAGGATGTTAGTGAGAGTGGCCGACATAGACTTCTTAGAATGTCCAACGTTCCACTGGCTAGGCTACACGGACCACAAACTCGTTTGTGCCCGTGTGGTGTTAGACTTTAGGCCTAGGTTGGCTGGTTATTGGAAGTTCAATCAGTCCTTACTGGACAGGCGGGACTTTCGTGACCAGCTGACAAAACTAGTTCAGCGGGCGTTAATTGGGCGAGTCATTGGGAATAAGTGGTGGGTTAACCTTAAGGACTCCATTAGGTCTTTCGCCACCAAATATAGCCAGCGGCTCAAACTAGATAAGGCTGCGGAGGCAAAGACACTTAGTGCTAATTTCGCCCGGGCGGAGGCTGGTGGGGATCCCCTAGAGATAGCCTTAGCCAGGGAGGCCCTGAGGCGCACGACTAGCGAGCGCTATATGGGTCAGGTAATTAGAGCTAAGTTAAGCAAGATGTCTTCCGAAGCTGTGAACATGGGCGCAGAACTGCGCAAGGAAGAAATTCGTCGGGCCGGCGATCGGTACATTCGAGAAGTGCGCGACCCGGAGGGGCATCTCCTTCGGTCCACCGACGACATGTGCGAGGCGTTCCGGCAGCATTTCGAACACCGGTTTACCAAGGAGCCTGGTCTCCGTGACGAGGAGTTTCGCAGCTATTTGGCTGACTTTCCCCGGCTTTTGCCGGCTGAAGCGGCTAGCTGCGAAGGGGAGATTACGGAGGACGAAGTCTACGCGGCTTTGAAGAAGACCGGCAGTGGCAAGTCGCCAGGTTTGGATGGTTTGCCCTATGAATTGTACTTGAGGATGTCGCACCTTTTTGTCCCGCTCTTGACTGTCGTGTTCAACCACTGGTTTCGGCAGGGGTCCATCCCCGGTCGGATCACCAGGGGCGTGATCACGCTGTTGGGAAAAGGCAAGAAGGTTGGGCGGGGATTAGATGATTACAGGCCCATAACTCTGCTAAACACAGAGTTAAAGATTTTGGCCAAGATCCTGACGAATCGCTTGCAGCTAGTTGCCGAGTCTCTGTTGGAACCGGATCAGACTTGTTCTGTGAAGGGACGAACAATTCAGAGCAACCTGCACTTGATTCCGCACGATCGTAGAGGGTGTAGAAGACGACGAAGAGGCCGCGCTGATCAATTTGGATCAGTCCAAGGCATTTGATAGGATTGACCATGGCTACCTGGCTGCTGTCCTGCAGGCCGCCGGATTCAAACCCGACTTCAGCCGCTGGATTAGCCTTCTGTATCGCTCCCCCAAGGCTGTGGTACAGGTGAACGGGAAGCTGTCGAGCGCTTTCGCGCTGTCTAGGTCGGTCCGACAGGGTTGTCCACTGTCGCCTCTCCTTTACGTCCTGGCGTTGGAGCCTCTCCTTCGCCGGCTAAGGGACGAGACGTGCAGTCCGGTCCTGCGTGGAATCAAGGTCCCTGGTGGAGCTCGAGCCAGGGTTTCCGCGTACGCCGATGACGTAACGACCTTTGTGTCCTCCCGCAGGGACATAAGGGCGGTACAGAAGGCGCTTGAACGGTACGAACAGGTAACAGGGGCCAGAATTAACCGCGACAAGTCGTCCGGCTTGCGGTTAGGTGCCTGGAAGGGTGTTTCCCTCCCGGGGCCCTTCGACTGGACGGACGGGCCGGTCAAGCTCCTCGGAGTTTGGTTCGGTCCGGACTTACAGTTGGAGAAAAACTGGTCAGAAGTACAGGCAAAGGTCGGCGCGTCGGTCGAGATTTGGCGTCGACGGAGTCTCTCCGTGAAGGGTCTGGCGGAGGTGTGTAATACATACCTCTTTCCCAGAATCCTTTACCGGCTGTCTGTACTTCCCCTTTGTGACGATCATGAGAAGGCGCTCGAGCGTTTGCTATTCTCCTGTCTTTGGAGAGGACGCAAACACATGGTTGACAAAGGAGTCTGTTGCCTCCGTCCGTGTCAAGGGGGTCTGGGGATGCCACACTTGAGGAGCCACGTGCTCGCTTCGAGGTTGGCATTCCTCAGGCGCGCGTTGGAGGAAGATCGGTTGCTTGCGGGGGTAGTGAGGGACATGTTCCCTAGCCTCACTATCACTCCCCCGCTCCTAAGGACTAGCAATAGGCCTTGGGGGCGGCCGAAATTCCTGCTCGAATGTCTGACGGCCCTTCGGGCCATTCCATGGTCCAGTGACCTTTCACGGCCTAGGAGAATCTTCTATCGGGGATTAGTGGAGGGCGCCGTGAAGGATGAACTGTGGAGTAAGCTCGGCATGTCGAGGGAGGAGTATCGCTCTCATTGGTCTTGGGCGCCAGGTGCGGATTGGCTCAACAACTCTGAGTTTTCTCTGACCTGGCGATTGGCTCGGAATGGTTTGTCTCTCAACGACAAGCGTTTCGCAATGGGCCTGGCGGATTTGCCAGATTGTGAACGTTGCGTCCTTGGAATTAAGGAGACGTCTGCGCACGCCTTCTTCCATTGTTCGCGCGTTCGCCCGTTGTGGGCGCGTGTCGGCGAGTTGACTGCTCGTATCGCGCCGCGGGAGCTTGTGCTCATTGATCGCGCATACGCTGTGGACAATGTGTCGCCCCCGTACTCTGGAGTGAAGCGGATGGTGTTTCTGTCGCTACTGGCCACGGCTAGAATGGTGATTTGGATGACGCGTCTGGAGGAAGTCTTGCGGGGCGGTCGTCTTTCGGATCAGGATCTAATCCGATATTTTGAGCACCAGCTCAAAATTAAGATTAGAACTGAACGGAAACGGCTGCACCCGACAGAGTTCAGCGAAAGGTGGGTATATGCGGCGAGCCTGGTTCGCGTGACCGGGGCTAGCCTTGATTTTCTCTTTTAGATCTGCTAGTTGCATCGGGGTGGATTCCTTTGGAACCCCGCCCGTGGTTAAGGTAGAAGTCTCTTTTGTGCCTAGTTAATGTGAGTGAATGTGTTTGTCCTCGCCTGTTCCCGGCTCCATTGCTTTTGTTATGATCCAGTTCGAGATTCCCATTGTCCAAGTATTATTTTGTCCCGTTTTCACTCTCGGCTGGGTCAGCCTTATACATTCTCCAGTCCAATTTATTTTTGCCCCCTGCTTATCCATTCCCCTTAGAAAGAGAGCTGCTTGATTTTGTCCTTTTTTAAAGGCAGAATACAGTGGCCTCTTTAATTATGTGGGTGTGTTTGGGTCTTACTAACACTGTGTATATATATTCATTTGAAATTGTTTTTGTTTTGGGGATTTTTGTTTCTTCATTCCCCCTCCCCATCATGTCATTTCATGAATAAAGTTTTAAATTTATTTTTGTACACTATTGTAAATATTGTAAAAACACAAATTTTTATGTACATTTGGGGTGTTTTTTAGGTCCCCGGTATGATTTTGCGGTATTTTGGTGCTTGATAGGTATGAGTGTTGATGGACAAATTTTTATGGTGAATGAGAAAATTGTAACGTATGTATGGGTCGTGAATCTGATTAGCTAGGTATAAGATAGTTACGGAAGACCAACCCAAGTTTTTGTTCCCCCTCCCCATTGTTTGGCCTTGTGCCAGAATTTGTACTTTGTTGGCAAATAAATAAGTACCACCCATTTCCTCCCTCAATTTTTTTGTTGTGTGGTGAATGGTTATAAGAGCAAAATATAGTACTTGTTCCTACGTGATATCTACTAGTATTTTGTGTCTTGGATTTACTGCTTTCCAGCCCGAGTTTATAGCTCGGGCCAGCGTAAAAGTAGCGTTTTTTAACGCGAAACACCGGGAAGCAGTGATCCGGTGTTCGGCCACTTTGTGGCAATGGCCTCTAGTGGGCCGGATGGAGTCGTTCCTCCCACCACGGTCTCGGTGGGAGGAAAGGAGGGGGATTGGGCATTACCGCCTCGGGATAATCCCCCTTCAGTACCTACTTCAGTACCAACTTTAGTACCAGGACCCGGATCCCCGAAACCTTCAACCTCGGGGTGGAAAGATGGCAAGATCCCCAAAAAAGGGGAAGAATATTATGAAGGACTTAAAGAAAAATATGCGAGCTATATAAAGGGCACAGAATTGTTGTCTGTGCCAGAACAACTGGCCGATATTGAAGCCCGTATCATCTCGCTTGTCACCAAGGACCCCAAAACTCAAAAGTTTGTCGGGATAAGTAGAGAGAATATAGAAGAGGCCATTAAGGTCCTCAATATTAAAGCAAAAGCTGTAGCTAGAAGAAGTAACACGGTATGGGATGTGCTGCTGGGATCGTCCGAGGAGGCCAAGCAGTTAGCCGGCGTGACTTTGGAGACTAAGAAGCTGATTTTTCTGACAGAATACATGGGGACGCGCAAGTTAAAGATAACCTTGCATGGCGTCCCCATGGATATCACCGAAGACCACATAGGAGCTTTTTTTGCCACATTCGGAAGAGTGGCTGAGGTCTCTTCGGGACGATCCAAGGCTGGTTACCTGACAGGGGACATGACCCTGCAGGTAACACTAACTAAGAAGCAGATCGAGGAAGTCCCCAACATCATAACCTGTAGGAAGAGGGCGATTTTCGTGATCGTGGAAGGTAGGAAGCCTTGCTGTTGGGTGTGCGGGGCGAAGGACCACGTAGCCAAGACGTGCACGTCGAAGAAACCGGCCCCCGGCACCCAGCCAACCAAGCAGCAGGCGGAGAAAGGAAAGCCTGCACCTACATCACCGACACCGGCTCCTTCAACACCTGCACCAGGAGCTAATAAGGAGGGCGATTGGCAGGTGGTGGCAAGGAAGAAGACAAAAACGCCTTCACCTTTGAAGGTGCCGTCACCTGCCAAAACTCCGGCAAAACAAAAGGAGCCTATGGTGGAAAAATCGCCCTCCAAACAAGAGAAAAGAGGCAAATCTCCTCCAGAAAAAATGGAGACGGAACGTTCGGGCTCCCTAAAGCGTGGAAGGGAGGTCGAGGAAGATCATCATCATGAGATAATTAAAAGTCGTCGAAGGAGCCGGAGCAAGGAGAGGAGAACTCATGGATCCAAATGTGTTTCGCTGCCAGTCTCACCGGCAAGGATATCGTACGCGGAAAAAGCGAGGAGCCTTCCCTCTTCCCCGCGGAAAGCCTCCCAGTCCCCGGCCTTCAAGTTGACCCCTCTGAGGTCGTTTTCTCCAACCCCCACCCCCTCCCCTTCTCCTGTACCCACTCCCGCTCGGGCAAAAAAGAAAAAAGCCCTGCCCCAGGGGGATGAGCTCCTCAAAGTGAGCCAAGACACTGTTTCGGAGTGGTCCTCGCAGAGGCGTAAATTGCTGAAGCCTCTGCTGAGGTTGACCACGGTGGATGGACTTTCCACAGAAGATCCTAGAAACTTTCCCCAGGCCCCAGGTGTCATCACCTTGGTACGGAATACCGGTGGCAACCTGCGGGTCTGGGACCATATAGCTGAGGCCAAGAGGCATTTTGCAAAAATACAAATGTTTAAGGAGAATACTCCGGAACTTAAAAAAATGAGCAAGAATTGTTCGGGGCGGTTCCCAGTTTTGCTCCACCCCAGTTTATATAGGGTGGTAAAACTAAACTACCCTACGGACGTCGGCGGAATTGTCCTAGACGGACGGATTACGTCCGACATTGGTACAGGGTCCCTAGGACAGTCCGTCGGGGTCCCCTCTGCCCGAGATTTCTACCCCGTATGCGACTAGTGCCTTTGTTGCATGTTCTTTGTTTTTCTTTTTCAGGTTTAAAAGATGTCTATTAAGATAGCCAGCTTGAATGCGAAGGGCCTGAGGGATCGGGGTAAGGCGGCTCGCCTGCTTCGTGACCTCTTGTCCTTCGGCGTGGATGTGGCCGCGATCCAAGAGACTCACTTTGTTTGCGAAGTCGACTCTTGTGTGCTGTCTAACGACTTTGTCGTCTATTCAGCATATGGGAGCCGGCAAGCCAGAGGTGTTTCTTTGCTGGTCAAGCGTACCCTGGACGCGAAGGTTGACCTTGTCCAGGTCGGTGCCGAGGGCCGGCTGATCGTGGCCGATATTGCAGTGAAAAGCAAGTCGTTCCGGTTGATTGCGGTTTATGCGCCCAATAAGCAAGGTGAGCGTGTCTCTTTCTTTCGGCTGTTGGAGCCCTTTATGGTGCATTCAACACGGCTAATCTTAGTTGGGGACTGGAATGCCATCCTAACCCCCAAATGGGATAGAGGGAGGGGCGCTAGCGGGAGGAATGATGATCGCAGCCTGGTTGATCTGATCGACGAATTTGGTCTCGTCGATAGATACCGGGTCGATCATCCGGATGGGAGTATGTGGACGTGGGCGCTTAATTGGCCTTCTACCCGGGTATCTGCGTACCTGGATAGGATGTTAGTGAGAGTGGCCGACATAGACTTCTTAGAATGTCCAACGTTCCACTGGCTAGGCTACACGGACCACAAACTCGTTTGTGCCCGTGTGGTGTTAGACTTTAGGCCTAGGTTGGCTGGTTATTGGAAGTTCAATCAGTCCTTACTGGACAGGCGGGACTTTCGTGACCAGTTGACAAAACTAGTTCAGCGGGCGTTAATTGGGCGAGTCATTGGGAATAAGTGGTGGGTTAACCTTAAGGACTCCATTAGGTCTTTCGCCACCAAATATAGCCAGCGGCTCAAACTAGATAAGGCTGCGGAGGCAAAGACACTTAGTGCTAATTTCGCCCGGGCGGAGGCTGGTGGGGATCCCCTAGAGATAGCCTTAGCCAGGGAGGCCCTGAGGCGCACGACTAGCGAGCGCTATATGGGTCAGGTAATTAGAGCTAAGTTAAGCAAGATGTCTTCCGAAGCTGTGAACATGGGCGCAGAACTGCGCAAGGAAGAAATTCGTCGGGCTGGCGATCGGTACATTCGAGAGGTGCGCGACCCGGAGGGACATCTCCTTAGGTCCACTGACGACATGTGCGAGGCGTTCCGGCAGCATTTCGAACACCGGTTTACCAAGGAGCCTGGTCTCCGTGACGAGGAGTTTCGCAGCTATTTGGCTGACTTTCCCCGGCTTTTGCCGGCTGAAGCGGCTAGCTGCGAAGGGGAGATTACGGAGGACGAAGTCTACGCGGCTTTGAAGAAGACCGGCAGTGGCAAGTCGCCAGGTTTGGATGGTTTGCCCTATGAATTGTACTTGAGGATGTCGCACCTTTTTGTCCCGCTCTTGACTGTCGTGTTCAACCACTGGTTTCGGCAGGGGTCCATCCCCGGTCGGATCACCAGGGGCGTGATCACGCTGTTGGGAAAAGGCAAGAAGGTTGGGCGGGGATTAGATGATTACAGGCCCATAACTCTGCTAAACACAGAGTTAAAGATTTTGGCCAAGATCCTGACGAATCGCTTGCAGCTAGTTGCCGAGTCTCTGTTGGAACCGGATCAGACTTGTTCTGTGAAGGGACGAACAATTCAGAGCAACCTGCACTTGATCCGCACGATCGTAGAGGGTGTAGAAGACGACGAAGAGGCCGCGCTGATCAATTTGGATCAGTCCAAGGCATTTGATAGGATTGACCATGGCTACCTGGCTGCTGTCCTGCAGGCCGCCGGATTCAAACCCGACTTCAGCCGCTGGATTAGCCTTCTGTATCGCTCCCCCAAGGCTGTGGTACAGGTGAACGGGAAGCTGTCGAGCGCTTTCGCGCTGTCTAGGTCGGTCCGTCAGGGTTGTCCACTGTCGCCTCTCCTTTACGTCCTGGCGTTGGAGCCTCTCCTTCGCCGGCTAAGGGACGAGACGTGCAGTCCGGTCCTGCGTGGAATTGCTGTCCCTGGTGGAGCTCGAGCCAGGGTTTCCGCGTACGCCGATGACGTAACGACCTTTGTGTCCTCCCGCAGGGACATAAGGGCGGTACAGAAGGCGCTTGAACGGTACGAACAGGTAACAGGGGCCAGAATTAACCGCGACAAGTCGTCCGGCTTGCGGTTAGGTGCCTGGAAGGGTGTTTCCCTCCCGGGGCCCTTCGACTGGACGGACGGGCCGGTCAAGCTCCTCGGAGTTTGGTTCGGTCCGGACTTACAGTTGGAGAAAAACTGGTCAGAAGTACAGGCAAAGGTCGGCGCGTCGGTCGAGATTTGGCGTCGACGGAGTCTCTCCGTGAAGGGTCTGGCGGAGGTGTGTAATACATACCTCTTTCCCACAATCCTTTACCGGCTGTCTGTACTTCCCCTTTGTGACGATCATGAGAAGGCGCTCGAGCGTTTGCTATTCTCCTGTCTTTGGAGAGGACGCAAACACATGGTCGACAAAGGAGTCTGTTGCCTCCGTCCGTGTCAAGGGGGTCTGGGGATGCCACACTTGAGGAGCCACGTGCTCGCTTCGAGGTTGGCATTCCTCAGGCGCGCGTTGGAGGAAGATCGGTTGCTTGCGGGGGTAGTGAGGGACATGTTCCCTAGCCTCACTATCACTCCCCCGCTCCTAAGGACTAGCAATAGGCCTTGGGGGCGGCCGAAATTCCTGCTCGAATGTCTGACGGCCCTTCGGGCCATTCCATGGTCCAGTGACCTTTCACGGCCTAGGAGAATCTTCTATCGGGGATTAGTGGAGGGCGCCGTGAAGGATGAACTGTGGAGTAAGCTCGGCATGTCGAGGGAGGAGTATCGCTCTCATTGGTCTTGGGCGCCAGGTGCGGATTGGCTCAACAACTCTGAGTTTTCTCTGACCTGGCGATTGGCTCGGAATGGTTTGTCTCTCAACGACAAGCGTTTCGCAATGGGCCTGGCGGATTTGCCAGATTGTGAACGTTGCGTCCTTGGAATTAAGGAGACGTCTGCGCACGCCTTCTTCCATTGTTCGCGCGTTCGCCCGTTGTGGGCGCGTGTTGGCGAGTTGACTGCTCGTATCGCGCCGCGGGAGCTTGTGCTCATTGATCGCGCATACGCTGTGGACAATGTGTCGCCCCCGTACTCTGGAGTGAAGCGGATGGTGTTTCTGTCGCTACTGGCCACGGCTAGAATGGTGATTTGGATGACGCGTCTGGAGGAAGTCTTGCGGGGCGGTCGTCTTTCGGATCAGGATCTAATCCGATATTTTGAGCACCAGCTCAAAATTAAGATTAGAACTGAACGAAAACGGCTGCACCCGACAGAGTTCAGCGAAAGGTGGGTATATGCGGCGAGCCTGGTTCGCGTGACCGGGGCTAGCCTTGATTTTCTCTTTTAGATCTGCTAGTTGCATCGGGGTGGATTCCTTTGGAACCCCGCCCGTGGTTAAGGTAGAAGTTCTTTTTGTGCCTAGTTAATGTGAGTGAATGGGTTTGTCCTGGCCTGTTCCCGGCTCCATTGCTTTTGTTATGATCCAGTTCGAGATTCCCATTGTCCAAGTATTATTTTGTCCCGTTTTCACTCTCGGCTGGGTCAGCCTTATACATTCTCCAGTCCAATTTATTTTTGCCCCCTGCTTCTCCATTCCCCTTAGAAAGAGAGCTGCTTGATTTTGTCTTTTTAAGGCAGAATACAGTGGCCTCTTTAATTATGTGGGTGTGTTTGGGTCTTACTAACATTGTGTATATATATTCATTTGAAATTGTTTTTTGTTTTGGGGATTTTTGTTTCTTCATACCCCCTCCCCATCATGTCATTTCATGAATAAAGTTTTAAATTTATTTTTGTACACTATTGTAAATATTGTAAATAAACAAATTTTTATGTACATTTGGGGCGTTTTTAGGTCCCTGGTATGTTACTGCGGTATTTTGGTGTATGATAGGTATGAGTGTTGATGGACAAATTTTTATGGTGAATGAGAAAATTGTAACGTATGTATGGGTCGTGAATCTGATTAGCTAGGTATAAGATAGTTACGGAAGACCAACCCAAGTTTTTGTTCCCCCTCCCCATTGTTTGGCCTTGTGCCAGAATTTGTACTTTGTTGGCAAATAAATAAGTACCACCCATTTCCTCCCTCAATTTTTTTGTTGTGTGGTGAATGGTTATAAGAGCAAAATATAGTACTTGTTCCTACGTGATATCTACTAGTATTTTGTGTCTTGGATTTACTGCTTTCCAGCCCGAGTTTATAGCTCGGGCCAGCGTAAAAGTAGCGTTTTTTTTTAACGCGAAACACCGGGAAGCAGTGATCCGGTGTTCGGCCACTTTGTGGCAATGGCCACAGATGGGCCGATGGAAAGCGTTCCTCCCACCATGGCGTCGGTGGGAGGAAAGGAGGGTGACTGGCAATTGCCGCCACGGGAGTCACCCTCCAGACCAGCATCAGCAGCTTTACAAGGACCAGCAACGGGAACCGGACCATTACCGGTACCGACAGCAGTAGCTCCTGGTTCCCCGAAACCTTCAACCTCGGGGTGGAAGAAAGGAAAGGTCCTGGAGAAAAAAGGAGAAGAATATTATGACAAATTGAAGGAAAAATATGAGAAATACATCAAGGGCACGGAATTGGTGTCGGTGCCGGATGAACTGGCGGACATTGAGGCGCGTATTATAACGCTAATTACTAAGGATCCCAAGTCCAAGAAGGTCGTTGGAGTTAGCCGAGAAAACGTGGAGGAGGCCATCAAGGTGCTCAACATTAGAGCAAAAGCCGTGGCCAGGAGGAGTAATGCATCTTGGGATGTCTTGCTTGGAACGGCCGAGGAGGCCAAACAGCTTGCCGGAGTCACCCTGGAGACTGACAAAATGATCCTGTTAACGGAGTACATGGGGACACGCAAGCTGAAGATAACCTTGCATGGTGTCCCCATGGATATCACCGAAGACCATGTGGGTGCATTCTTCGCAAAGTATGGAAGGGTGGCCGAGGTCTCCTCGGCAAGATCAAAAGCCGGATACCTGACAGGGGACATGTCCCTGCAGGTCACACTGTCAAAAAAGGCGGTGGAAGATATCCCCAACGTGTTAACGTGTCGAAAGAGGGTCATATTTGTGATCGTTGAGGGCCGGAAGCCTTGCTGTTGGGTGTGCGGGGCGGCGGACCACGTGGCCAAGACGTGCACGAATAAGAAGCCGGCCCCCGGCACCCAGGCATCCAAGCAGCAGGCGGAAAAGGAAAAGCCGGCACCTCCATCTTCAGTACCTTCAGCACCTTCACCTGCACCAGTAGCGAATAAGGAGGGCGAGTGGCAGGTGGTGGCAAGGAAAAAGGCAAAAACGCCTTCACCAGGGAAGGCGCCATCACCTGTCAAGGCGCCCGCCAAAACTCCCGCCAAAGCTCCGCCAAAAGTCAAGGAGCCGACGGTGGAAGTTTCGCCCTCCCCAAAGGAGAAACGAAATAAATCTCCTTCTAAACCAGAGAAGATGGACACCGAGCGGTCAGGCTCCCTAAAGCGCGGAAGGGAGTTCGTGGAGGAGGAGCAGCACGAGACGACGAAGAGTCGCAGAAGGAGCCGGAGCAGGGAGAGAAGCAGAGAGAGGAGCTCGAAGTCAACTAAGTGTGTTTCGCTGCCGGTTTCTCCGGCCAGGACTTCATACGCGGAAAAAGCGAGAAGCCTTCCCTCTTCCCCGCGAAAAGCTTCCCAGTCCCCGACCTTCAAGTTGACCCCCTTGAGGCCGCGTTCACCAACCCCCACCCCTTCCCCTTCTCCTGTACCCACTCCCGCTCGGGACAAAAAGAAAAAGGGCCTTCCCCAGGGGGATGAGCTTCTGAAAGTGAACCCGGACATTGCGGCGGGATGGTCTTCTCAAAGGCGCAAATTATTAAAGCCTTTGTTGAGGCTGGATAAGGTCAACGGTATGTCAACAGAAGATCCGAGAAACTTTCCCCAGGCCCCAGGTGTCATTACCCTAATAAGGAATACTGGTGGTAACCTGAGGGTCTGGGACCACATTTCAATGGCAAAAAAAATTTTTCCAATATTTGTATGGTCAAGGAGAACACTCCGGACCTAAAAAAAATGAGCAAAAATTGTGCGGGGCGGTTCCCAGTTTTGCTCCACCCCAGTTTATATAGGGTGGTAAAACTAAACTACCCTACGGACGTCGGCGGAATTGTCCTAGACGGACGGATTACGTCCGATGTAGGAACAGGGTCCCTAGGACAGTCCGTCGGGGTCCCCTCTGCCCGAGATTTCTACCCCGTATGCGACTAGTGCCTTTGTTGCATGTTCTTTGTTTTTTCTTGTTTCAGGTTTAAAAGATGTCTATTAAGATAGCCAGCTTGAATGCGAAGGGCCTGAGGGATCGGGGTAAGGCGGCTCGCCTGCTTCGTGACCTCTTGTCCTTCGGCGTGGATGTGGCCGCGATCCAAGAGACTCACTTTGTTTGCGAAGTCGACTCGTGTGTGCTGTCTAACGACTTTGTCGTCTATTCAGCATATGGGAGCCGGCAAGCCAGAGGTGTTTCTTTGCTGGTCAAGCGTACCCTGGACGCGAGGGTTGACCTTGTCCATGTCGGTGCCGAGGGCCGGCTGATCGTGGCCGATATTGCAGTGAAAAGCAAATTGTTCCGGCTGATTGTGGTTTATGCGCCCAATAAGCAAGGTGAGCGTGTCTCTTTCTTTCGGCTGTTGGAGCCCTTTATGGTGCATTCAACACGGCTAATCTTAGTTGGGGACTGGAATGCCATCCTAACCCCCAAATGGGATAGAGGGAGGGGCGCTAGCGGGAGGAATGATGATCGTAGCCTGGTTGATCTGATCGACGAATTTGGTCTCGTCGATAGATACCGGGTCGATCATCCGGATGGGAGTATGTGGACGTGGGCGCTTAATTGGCCTTCTACCCGGGTATCTGCGTACCTGGATAGGATGTTAGTGAGAGTGGCCGACATAGACTTCTTAGAATGTCCAACGTTCCACTGGCTAGGCTACACGGACCACAAACTCGTTTGTGCCCGTGTGGTGTTAGACTTTAGGCCTAGGTTGGCTGGTTATTGGAAGTTCAATCAGTCCTTACTGGACAGGCGGGACTTTCGTGACCAGCTGACAAAACTAGTTCAGCGGGCGTTAATTGGGCGAGTCATTGGGAATAAGTGGTGGGTTAACCTTAAGGACTCCATTAGGTCTTTCGCCACCAAATATAGCCAGCGGCTCAAACTAGATAAGGCTGCGGAGGCAAAGACACTTAGTGCTAATTTCGCCCGGGCGGAGGCTGGTGGGGATCCCCTAGAGATAGCCTTAGCCAGGGAGGCCCTGAGGCGCACGACTAGCGAGCGCTATATGGGCCAGGTAATTAGAGCTAAGTTAAGCAAGATGTATTCCGAAGCTGTGAACATGGGCGCAGAACTGCGCAAGGAAGAAATTCGTCGGGCCGGCGATCGGTACATTCGAGAAGTGCGCGACCCGGAGGGGCATCTCCTTCGGTCCACTGACGACATGTGCGAGGCGTTCCGGCAGCATTTCGAACACCGGTTTACCAAGGAGCCTGGTCTCCGTGACGAGGAGTTTCGCAGCTATTTGGCTGACTTTCCCCGGCTTTTGCCGGCTGAAGCGGCTAGCTGCGAAGGGGAGATTACGGAGGACGAAGTCTACGCGGCTTTGAAGAAGACCGGCAGTGGCAAGTCGCCAGGTTTGGATGGTTTGCCCTATGAATTGTACTTGAGGATGTCGCACCTTTTTGTCCCGCTCTTGACTGTCGTGTTCAACCACTGGTTTCGGCAGGGGTCCATCCCCGGTCGGATCACCAGGGGCGTGATCACGCTGTTGGGAAAAGGCAAGAAGGTTGGGCGGGGATTAGATGATTACAGGCCCATAACTCTGCTAAACACAGAGTTAAAGATTTTGGCCAAGATCCTGACGAATCGCTTGCAGCTAGTTGCCGGGTCTCTGTTGGAACCGGATCAGACTTGTTCTGTGAAGGGACGAAGAGTTCGGAGCGGCCTGCACTTGGTCCGCGCGATCGTGGGGGGTGTGGAGGACGACGGGGGGGCCGCGCTGGTCGGTTTGGATCAGTCCAAGGCGTTTGATAGGATTGACCATGGCTACCTGGCTGCTGTCCTGCAGGCCGCCGGATTCAAACCCGACTTCAGCCGCTGGATTAGCCTTCTGTATCGCTCCCCCAAGGCTGTGGTACAGGTGAACGGGAAGCTGTCGAGCGCTTTCGCGCTGTCTAGGTCGGTCCGGCAGGGTTGTCCACTAAGGGCGGTACAGAAGGCGCTTGAACGGTACGAACATGTAACAGGGGCCAGAATTAACCGCGACAAGTCGTCCGGCTTGCGGTTAGGTGCCTGGAAGGGTGTTTCCCTCCCGGGGCCCTTCGACTGGACGGACGGGCCGGTCAAGCTCCTCGGAGTTTGGTTCGGTCCGGACTTACAGTTGGAGAAAAACTGGTCAGAAGTACAGGCAAAGGTCGGCGCGTCGGTCGAGATTTGGCGTCGACGGAGTCTCTCCGTGAAGGGTCTGGCGGAGGTGTGTAATACATACCTCTTTCCCAGAATCCTTTACCGGCTGTCTGTACTTCCCCTTTGTGACGATCATGAGAAGGCGCTCGAGCGTTTGCTATTCTCCTGTCTTTGGAGAGGACGCAAACACATGGTCGACAAAGGAGTCTGCTGCCTCCGTCCGTGTCAAGGGGGTCTGGGGATGCCACACTTGAGGAGCCACGTGCTCGCTTCGAGGTTGGCATTCCTCAGGCGCGCGTTGGAGGAAGATCGGTTGCTTGCGGGGGTAGTGAGGGACATGTTCCCTAGCCTCACTATCACTCCCCCGCTCCTAAGGACTAGCAATAGGCCTTGGGGGCGGCCGAAATTCCTGCTCGAATGTCTGACGGCCCTTCGGGCCATTCCATGGTCCAGTGACCTTTCACGGCCTAGGAGAATCTTCTATCGGGGATTAGTGGAGGGCGCCGTGAAGGATGAACTGTGGAGTAAGCTCGGCATGTCGAGAGAGGAGTATCGCTCTCATTGGTCTTGGGCGCCAGGTGCGGATTGGCTCAACAACTCTGAGTTTTCTCTGACCTGGCGATTGGCTCGGAATGGTTTGTCTCTCAACGACAAGCGGTTCGCAATGGGCCTGGCGGATTTGCCAGATTGTGAACGTTGCGTCCTTGGAATTAAGGAGACGTCTGCGCACGCCTTCTTCCATTGTTCGCGCGTTCGCCCGTTGTGGGCGCGTGTCGGCGAGTTGACTGCTCGTATCGCGCCGCGGGAGCTTGTGCTCATTGATCGCGCATACGCTGTGGACAATGTGTCGCCCCCGTACTCTGGAGTGAAGCGGATGGTGTTTCTGTCGCTACTGGCCACGGCTAGAATGGTGATTTGGATGACGCGTCTGGAGGAAGTCTTGCGGGGAGGTCGTCTTTCGGATCAGGATCTAATCCGATATTTTGAGCACCAGCTCAAAATTAAGATTAGAACTGAACGAAAACGGCTGCACCCGACAGAGTTAAGCGAAAGGTGGGTATATGCGGCGAGCCTGGTTCGCGTGACCGGGGCTAGCCTTGATTTTCTCTTTTAGATCTGCTAGTTGCATCGGGGTGGATTCCTTTGGAACCCCTCCCGTGGTTAAGGTAAGAAGTCTTTTTTGTGCCTAGTTAATGTGAGTGAATGTGTTTGTCCTAGCCTGTTCCCGGCTCCATTACTTTTGTTATGATCCAGTTCGAGATTCCCATTGTCCATTGTTATTTTGTCCCGTTTTCATTCTCGGCTGGGTCAGCCTTATATATTCTCCAGTCCAATTTATTTTGTTCCCTGCTTCTCCATTCCCCTTAGAAAGAGAGCTGCTTGATTTTGTCTTTTTAAGGCAGAATACAGTGGCCTCTTTAATTATGTGGGTGTGTTTGGGTCTTACTAACATTGTGTATATATATTCATTTGAAATTGTTTTTTGTTTTGGGGATTTTTGTTTCTTCATACCCCCTCCCCATCATGTCATTTCATGAATAAAGTTTTAAATTTATTTTTGTACACTATTGTAAATATTGTAAATACACAAATTTTTATGTACATTTGGGGCGTTTTTAGGTCCCTGGTATGTTACTGCGGTATTTTGGTGTATGATAGGTATGAGTGTTGATGGACAAATTTTTATGGTGAATGAGAAAATTGTAACGTATGTATGGGTCGTGAATCGGATTAGCTAGGTATAAGATAGTTACGGAAGACCAACCCAAGTTTTTGTTCCCCCTCCCATTTGTTGGCCTTGTGCCAGAATTATGTACTTTTACGTAATAAATAAGTACCAGCCATTTCCTCCCAATCTTGTGTTGTGTGGTAAATGGCAGAGGATCAAAGTGTAGTATCTGTTCCATAGTGATACTTACTATTGCTTTGTTTCCTGGACAATTGTGTTCCAGCCTAAGTTTATTGCTCAGGCCCGCGCAAAAGTAACGTGTAAACGCGAAACGCCGGAAGACAAGCGTCCGTGGTTCGGCCTCTTGGGAGGCATGGCCTCGGAAGGGCCTGGGGAAGTAGTTCCTCCCACCACGGCGTCGGTGGGAGGAAAGGAGGGTGACTGGCAACTACCGCCACGGGAGTCACCCTCCGTAGCAGCAGCAGCATCCCCCAAACCATCGACCTCGGGGTGGACAGGGGGAAAGATCGTCTTGAAGGATGAAAAGTTCTACGAGGAAATGAAAGAAAAATATGCGCAGTACATTAAGGGAACTGAGCTAGTCTCGGTTCCGGAACAACTAGCGCAAATTGAAGTGCGTATTATTACGCTTATAACAAAAGACATAAAGACTCACAGATTGATAGGAGTGACTAGAGAGGCTTTTGAAGAAGCGATTTCTACACTGAAGCTAAATGCTAGGGCCGTGGCGAGGAGGAGCAATGCCATGTGGGACGTCCTGCTGGCCTCAGCGGACGAAGCCAAAAGACTGATAGGTGTAGTTCTGGAGACAAAAACGCTCCAACTGCATACTGAATATATGGGGACCAAAAAAATCAAGGTTACCCTGCATGGCGTCCCCATGGACATTGCAGAGGACCACATAGGTGCCTTTTTCGCCAATTATGGAAAGGTGGCCTGTGTTTCCTCGCTGCGGTCCAAAGCCGGCATCTTAACAGGCGACATGACCCTGCAGGTGACTATAACGAAGGAAAACATTCCCAAAATTCCTAACATCCTCAACTGCAGGGGTCGCGTAATATTTATTATCGTAGAGGGCAGGAAGCCGTGCTGTTGGGTCTGCGGGGCGGCGGAACATGTAGCAAAGACCTGCCCCACCAAGAATCCTGCCCCAAAGGCCCAACCAGCCAAGCAGATACCGCAGGAGCAAGGAAAACCAAAGACGGCAACACCAGCACCGGCTCCGGCAGCCAACAAGGACGGCGAGTGGCAGGTGGTGGGCAGGAAGAAGACAAAAACACCGGCGAAGGTGCCGCCACCTGCCAAAACGCCGGTAAAACTGAAGGAGACTCCGGTGAAGGAGACCCCGGTAAAGAGGTCTCCAGTCCAACCGGAAAGGGGTTCCCAAAAGGAAAAGAGCCCCTCGCCTAGTATGGAGATGGAGGTGGAAAGGGCAGCGTCTCTCAAACGTGGGAGAGACGAGGAAGCGGAGGAAGAACACGACAGCCCAAAGTCTCGGCGGAGAAGCAGGAGCAGAGAGAGAAGAGTACGGAAGGAGAAATGTTCGTCTCTACCGGTGTCCCCCGTGAGAAAGACTTATGCGGACAAGGCAAGAAGCCTTCCCGCTTCCCCGCTTAAAGCTTCCCAGTCCCCAGTTTTTAAACTGACCCCCTTGGCAAAAGCTAGTGCCATAACACCTACTCCCTCCCCTTCTCCTACTTCCCACTCCCTCTCGGGCTAAGAAAAAAATGCCCTCCCGCGTGGGGATGCCCTGATGAAAGTTCCAGAAAATATTTCAGAGGAGTGGTCTTCCCAGCGACGAAGGCTACTGAAGCCTCTTTTAAAATTGACCTCTGTGAAGGGTCTCTCTACGGAAGACCCGAGGAACTTTGCCCAGGCCCCAGGTGTCATCACCCTGGTTAGGAATACCGGGGGGAACCTGCGGGTCTGGGACCACATCGCAGAGGTCCAGAAGCATTATACCAAATTAAATATGGTCAAAGAACATTCACCAGAGCTAAGAAAAATGGCTAAAAATTGTTCGGGGAGGTTCCCCGTATTACTCCACCCCTGCTTATATAGGGTGGTAAAACTTATTTATCCAACGGACGTCGGCGGGATTGTCCTAGACGGACGGATTACGTCCGATATAGGTACAGGGTCCCTAGGACAGTCCGTCGGGGTCCCATCCACCAGAGATTTTTTCCCCGTATGTGATTAGAGCCGTTGTTGCATGTTTTTCTTGTTTCTCTTTTTCAGATCTAAGAAATGTCTATTAAGATAGCCAGTTTGAATGCGTATGGCCTGAGGGATCGGGGTAAGGCGGCTCGCCTGCTTCGTGACCTCTTGTCGTACGGCGTGGATGTGGCCGCGATCCAAGAGACTCACTTTGTTTGCGAAGTCGACTCTTGTGTGCTGGATGACGACTTTGTCGTTTATTCAGCATATGGGAGCCGGCGGGCCAGAGGTGTTTCTTTGCTGGTTAAGCGTACCCTGGACGCGAAGGTTGACCTTGTCCATGTCGGTGCCGAGGGCCGGCTGATCGTGGCCGATATTGCAGTGAAAAGCAAGTCGTTCCGGTTGATTGCGGTTTATGCGCCCAATGTTCAAGGTGAGCGTGTCTCTTTCTTTCGGCTGTTGGAGCCCTTCATGGTGCATTCAACACGGCTAATCTTAGTTGGGGACTGGAATGCCATCCTAACCCCCAAATGGGATAGAGGGAGGGGCGCTAGCGGGTGGAGTGGTGATCGTAGCCTGGTCAATCTGGTCGGCGAATTTGGTCTCGTCGATAGATACCGGGTCGATCATCCGGAAGGGAGCATGTGGACGTGGACGCGTAGTTGGCCTTCTACCCGGGTATCAGCGTACCTGGATAGGATGTTAGTGAGAGAAGCCGACATAGACTTCTTAGAATGTCCAACGTTCCACTGGTTAGGCTACACGGACCACAAACTCGTTTGTGCCCGTGTGGTGTTAGATTTTAGGCCTAGGTTGGCTGGTTATTGGAAGTTCAATCAGTCCTTACTGGACAGGCGGGACTTTCGTGACCAGCTGACAAAACTAGTTCAGCGGGCGTTAATTGGGCGAGTCATTGGGAGTAAGTGGTGGGTTAGTCTTAAGGACTCCATTAGGTCTTTCGCCACCAAATATAGCCAACGGCTCAACCTAGACAAGGCTGCGGAGGCAAAGACACTTAGAGCTAATTTCGCCCGGGCGGAGGCTGGTGGGGATCCCCTAGAAATAGCCTTAGCCAGGGAGGCCCTGGAGCGTTCGACTAGCGGGCGCTACATGGGTCAGGTAATTAGGGCTAAGTTAAGCAAGATGTCTTCCGAAGCTGTGAAAATGGGCGCGGAACTGCGCAAGGAAGAAATTCGCCGAGCCGGCGACCGGTACATTCGAGAGGTACGCGACCCGGAGGGACATCTCCTTAGGTCGACCGACGACATGTGCGAGGCGTTCCGGCAGCATTTCGAACACCGATTTACCAAGGAGCCTGGTCTCCGTGACGAGGAGTTTCGCAGCTATTTGGCTGACTTTCCCCGGCTTTTGCCGGCTGAAGCGGCTAGCTGCGAAGGGGAGATTACGGAGGACGAAATCTACGTGGCTTTGAAGAAGGTCGGCAGTGGCAAGTCGCCAGGTTTGGATGGTTTGCCCTATGAATTGTACTTGAGGATGTCGCACCTTTTTGTCCCGCTCTTGGCTGTCGTGTTCAACCACTGGTTTCGGCAGGGGTCCATCCCCGGTCGGATCACCAGGGGCGTGATCACGCTGTTGAGAAAAGGCAAGAAGGTTGGGAGGGAACTAGACGATTACAGGCCCATAACTCTGCTAAACACAGAGTTAAAGATTTTGGCCAAGATCCTGACGAATCGCTTGCAGCTAGTTGCCGAGTCTCTGTTAGAACCGGATCAGACTTGTTCTGTGAAGGGGAGAACAATTCAGAGCAACCTGCACTTGATTCGCACGATCATAGAGGGTGTAGAAGACGACGATGAGGCCGCGCTGATCAATTTAGATCAGTCCAAGGCATTTGATAGGATTGACCATGGCTACCTGGCTGCTGTCCTGCAGGCCGCCGGATTCAAACCCGACTTCAGCCGCTGGATTAGCCTTCTGTATCGCTCCCCCCGGGCTGTGGTACAGGTGAACGGGAAGCTGTCGGGCGCTTTCGCGCTGTCTAGGTCGGTCCGACAGGGTTGTCCACTGTCTTCTCTCCTTTATGTCTTGGCGTTGGAGCCCCTCCTTCGCCGGCTAAGGGACGAGACTGGCAGTCCGGTCCTGCGTGGAATTGAAGTCCCTGGTGGAGCTCGAGCCAGGGTTTCCGCGTATGCCGATGACGTAACGACCTTTGTGTCCTCCCGCAGGGACATAGAGGCGGTACACCAGGCGCTTGTACGGTACGAGAAGGTGACAGGGGCCAGAATTAACTTCGACAAGTCATCCGGCTTGCGGTTAGGTGCCTGGAAGGGTGTTTCCCTCCCGGGGCCCTTCGGCTGGACGGACGGGCCGGTCAAGCTCCTCGGAGTTTGGTTCGGTCCGGACTTACAGCTGGAGAAAAACTGGTCAGAAGTACTGGCAAAGGTCGGCGCGTCGGTCAAGATTTGGCGTCGACGGGGTCTCTCCGTGAAGGGCTTGGCGGAGGTGTGTAACACATACCTCTTTCCCATGATCCTTTACCGGCTGTCAGTACTTCCCCTTTGTGACGATCATGAGAAGGCGCTCGAGCGTTTGCTATTCTCCTGTCTTTGGAGAGGACGCAAACACATGGTCGACAAAGGAGTCTGTTGCCTCCGTCCGTGTCAAGGGGGTCTGGGGATGCCACACTTGAGGAGCCACGTGCTCGCTTCAAGGTTGGCATTCCTCAGGCGCGCGTTGGAGGAAGATCGGTTGCTTGCGGGAGTAGTGAGGGACATGTTCCCTTGCCTTACCATCACGCCCCCGACCCTATGGCTGACCGTCAGGCCTTGGGTGCGACCGAAATTCCTGCTCGAATGTCTGGCGGCTTTACAGGCCATTCCACGGTCCAGTGACCTTTCACAGCCTAGGAAAATCTTCTATCGGGGATTAGTGGAGGGTGCCGTGAAGGATAAGCTGTGGAGTAAGCTCGGCATGTCGAGAGTGGAGTACCGCTCTCATTGGTCTTGGGCGCCAGGCGCGGATTGGCTCAGCAACTCTGAGTTTTCTCTGACCTGGCGATTGGCTCGGAATGGTTTGTCGCTCAATGACAAGCGTTTCGCAATGGGCCTGGCGGATTTGCCAGATTGTGAACGTTGCAACCTTGGAATTAAGGAGACGTCTGCGCACGCCTTCTTCCATTGTTCGCGCGTTCGCCCGTTGTGGGCGCGTGTCGGCGAGTTGACTGCTCGTATCGCGCCGCGGGAGCTCGTGCTCATTGATCGCGCATACGCTGTGGACAATGTGTCGCCCCCGTACTCTGGAGTGAAGCGGATGGTGTTTCTGACGCTGCTGGCCTCGGCTAGAATGGTGATATGGTCGACGCGACTGGAGGAAGTCTTGCGGGGCGGTCGTCTTTCGGATCAGGATCTAATCCGATATTTTGAGCACCAGCTCAAAATGAAGATTAGAACTGAACGGAAACGGCTGCACCCGACAGACTTTTGCGAAAGGTGGATACATGCAGCGAGCCTGGTTCGTGTGACCGGGGCTAGCCTTGATTTTCTTTTTTAGATCTGCTAATCACATCGGGGGGGATTCCTTTGGAACCCTTCCCGTGGTTAAGGTAGATATTCTTTTGTGTACCTAGTTAATGTGAGTGTATGGGTTGTCCCAGCCTGTTCCCGGCTCCTATACTTTTGTTATGATCCAGTTTGAGATCCCCTTTGTCCAGCGTTATTTTGTCCCGTTTTATTCTCGGCTGGGTCAGCCTTATATATTCCCCAGTCCAATTTATTTTAACCTGCTTCTCCATTCCCCTGTAGAAAGAGAGCTACTTGATTTTGCCTTTTAAGGCAGAATACAGTGGCCTCTTTAATTATGAGGGTGTGTTTGGGTCTTACTAACACTATGTATATGTTTTCATTTGATATTGTTTTTATTTTGGGGATTTTTGTTTCTTCATACCCCCTTCCCATCATGTCATTTCATGTATAAATTTTTAAATCTATTTTTGTATTATATTTGTAAATAGTCACAAATTTTTATGTACATTTGGGGCGTTTTGTAGGTCCCTGGTATGGTTTTTGCGGTATTTTGGTGTACGATATGTATGAGTGTTGATGGACAAATTCTTATGGTGATTGAGAAAATTGTAACGTATGTATGGGTCGTGAATCCGATTAGCTAGGTATAAGATAGAGTACTGAAGACCACCCCAAGTTTTGTTCCCCCTCCCATTTTTCGGCCTTGTGCCATAATTCTTTGTATTCAAGGAATAAATAAAACCAGCCATTTCCTCCCAATCTTGTGTTGTGTGGTAAATGGCAGAGGATCAAAGTGTAGTATCTGTTCCATAGTGATACTTACTATTGCTTTGTTTCCTGGACAATTGTGTTCCAGCCTAAGTTTATTGCTCAGGCCCGCGCAAAAGTAGCGTGTAAACGCGAAACGCCGGAAGACAAGCGTCCGTGGTTCGGCCTCTTGGGAGGCATGGCCTCGGAAGGGCCTGGGGAAGTAGTTCCTCCCACCACGGCCTCGGTGGGAGGAAAGGAGGGGGATTGGGCATTACCGCCGCGGATCAACCCCCCTTCAGTTCCAGCAGCTGGTCTACCAGCATCAGTAACTGTGCTACCAGGACCGGGATCACCTAAACCCTCGACCTCTGGATGGACAGGGGGAAAGATGATAATGAAGGGAGAAGAGTTCTATGACGAAATGAAGGTCAAGTACGCTCAGTACATTAAAGGAACTGAGCTGGTCTCTGTTCCGGAAGAACTAGCTAAAATAGAAGTGCGTATTATTACGCTGATAACTAAAGACATCAAGTCTCATAAGATGGTAGGAATAACTAGAGACGCATTTGAGGAGGCAATTGCAACTCTGAAGTTGAATGCTAGGGCCGTGGCGAGGAAGAGCAATGCCATGTGGGACGTCCTGCTGGCTTCAGCAGAGGAAGCCAAAAGATTAATTGGAGTTGTCCTGGAGACTAAAACGCTACAACTCCACACGGAATATATGGGGACCAGGAAGATCAAGGTTACCCTGCATGGCGTCCCCATGGACATTGCAGAGGACCACATAGGTGCCTTTTTCGCCAATTATGGAAAGGTGGCCTGTGTTTCCTCGCTGCGGTCCAAGGCCGGAATTTTAACAGGCGACATGACCCTGCAGTTGACCATTTCGAAGGAAAATATCGAAAAAATTCCTAACATCCTCACCTGCAGGGGTCGCGTGATATTTATTATTGTAGAGGGCAGGAAGCCGTGCTGTTGGGTCTGCGGGGCGGCGGAACATGTAGCAAAGACCTGCCCCACCAAGAATCCTGCCCCAAAGGCCCAACCAGCCAAGCAACTACCGCAGGAGCAAGCAAAAGCAAAGACGGCATCACCAGCACCGGCTCCAGCTGCCAACAAGGACGGCGAGTGGCAGGTGGTAGGCAGGAAGAAGAATAAAACACCATCCCCGGCGAAGGTGCCGCCACCTGCCAAAACGCCGGCTAAGATGAAGGAGACCCCGGTGAAGGAGACCCCGGTGAAGAGGTCTCCAGTCCAACCGGAAAGGGGTTCCCAAAAGGAAAAGAGCCCCTCGCCTAGTATGGAGATGGAGGTGGAAAGGGCAGCGTCTCTCAAACGTGGGAGAGACGAGGAAGCGGAGGAAGAACGCGACAGCCCAAAGTCTCGGCGGAGAAGCAGGAGCAGAGAGAGAAAAGTGCACAAAGAGAAATGCTCGTCTCTACCGGTGTCCCCCGTAAGAAGGACTTATGCGGACAAGGCAAGAAGCCTTCCCGCTTCCCCGCGTAAAGCTTCCCAGTCCCCAGTTTTTAAACTGACCCCCCTGGCTAAATCTAGCGCATCAACTCCCACTCCCTCCCCTTCTCCTACTCCCACTCCCTCTAGGGCTAAGAAAAAAAATGCCCTCCCTCGTGGGGACGCCCTGATGAAGGTACAGGACAATATTTCGGAGGAGTGGTCTTCGCAGCGACGAAGGCTACTGAAGCCTCTTTTAAAATTGACCTCTGTGAAGGGTCTCTCTACGGAAGACCCGAGGAACTTTGCCCAGGCCCCAGGTGTCATCACCCTGGTTAGGAATACCGGGGGGAACCTGCGGGTCTGGGACCATATCGCAGAGGTCCAGAAGCAGTATCCAAAACTTAACATGGTCAAAGAACAGTCACCTGAATTGAGGAAAATGGCAAAAAATTGTTCGGGGAGGTTCCCCGTTTTGCTCCACCCCTGCTTATATAGGGTGGTAAAACTTATTTATCCAACGGACGTCGGCGGGATTGTCCTAGACGGACGGATTACGTCCGATATAGGTACAGGGTCCCTAGGACAGTCCGTCGGGGTCCCATCCACCAGAGATTTTTTCCCCGTATGTGATTAGAGCCGTTGTTGCATGTTTTTCTGTTTCTCTTTTTCAGATCTAAGAAATGTCTATTAAGATAGCCAGTTTGAATGCGTATGGCCTGAGGGATCGGGGTAAGGCGGCTCGCCTGCTTCGTGACCTCTTGTCGTACGGCGTGGATGTGGCCGCGATCCAAGAGACTCACTTTGTTTGCGAAGTCGACTCGTGTGTGCTGGATGACGACTTTGTCGTTTATTCAGCATATGGGAGCCGGCGGGCCAGAGGTGTTTCTTTGCTGGTTAAGCGTACCCTGGACGCGAGGGTTGACCTTGTCCATGTCGGTGCCGAGGGCCAGCTGATCGTGGCCGATATTGCAGTGAAAAGCAAGTCGTTCCGGCTGATTGCGGTTTATGCGCCCAATGTTCAAGGTGAGCGTGTCTCTTTCTTTCGGCTGTTGGAGCCCTTCATGGTGCATTCAACACGGCTAATCTTAGTTGGGGACTGGAATGCCATCCTAACCCCCAAATGGGATAGAGGGAGGGGCGCTAGCGGGTGGAGTGGTGATCGTAGCCTGGTCAATCTGGTCGGCGATTTTGGTCTCGTCGATAGATACCGGGTCGATCATCCGGAAGGGAGCATGTGGACGTGGACGCGTAGTTGGCCTTCTACCCGGGTATCAGCGTACCTGGATAGGATGTTAGTGAGAGAAGCCGACATAGACTTCTTAGAATGTCCAACGTTCCACTGGTTAGGCTACACGGACCACAAACTCGTTTGTGCCCGTGTGGTGTTAGATTTTAGGCCTAGGTTGGCTGGTTATTGGAAGTTCAATCAGTCCTTACTGGACAGGCGGGACTTTCGTGACCAGCTGACAAAACTAGTTCAGCGGGCGTTAATTGGGCGAGTCATTGGGAGTAAGTGGTGGGTTAGTCTTAAGGACTCCATTAGGTCTTTCGCCACCAAATATAGCCAACGGCTCAACCTAGACAAGGCTGCGGAGGCAAAGACACTTAGAGCTAATTTCGCCCGGGCGGAGGCTGGTGGGGATCCCCTAGAGATAGCCTTAGCCAGGGAGGCCCTGGAGCGTTCGACTAGCGGGCGCTACATGGGTCAGGTAATTAGGGCTAAGTTAAGCAAGATGTCTTCCGAAGCTGTGAAAATGGGCGCGGAACTGCGCAAGGAAGAAATTCGCCGAGCCGGCGACCGGTACATTCGAGAGGTACGCGACCCGGAGGGACATCTCCTTAGGTCGACCGACGACATGTGCGAGGCGTTCCGGCAGCATTTCGAACACCGATTTACCAAGGAGCCTGGTCTCCGTGACGAGGAGTTTCGCAGCTATTTGGCTGACTTTCCCCGGCTTTTGCCGGCTGAAGCGGCTAGCTGCGAAGGGGAGATTACGGAGGACGAAATCTACGTGGCTTTGAAGAAGGTCGGCAGTGGCAAGTCGCCAGGTTTGGATGGTTTGCCCTATGAATTGTACTTGAGGATGTCGCACCTTTTTGTCCCGCTCTTGGCTGTCGTGTTCAACCACTGGTTTCGGCAGGGGTCCATCCCCGGTCGGATCACCAGGGGCGTGATCACGCTGTTGAGAAAAGGCAAGAAGGTTGGGAGGGAACTAGACGATTACAGGCCCATAACTCTGCTAAACACAGAGTTAAAGATTTTGGCCAAGATCCTGACGAATCGCTTGCAGCTAGTTGCCGAGTCTCTGTTGGAACCGGATCAGACTTGTTCTGTGAAGGGGAGAACAATTCAGAGCAACCTGCACTTGATTCGCACGATCGTAGAGGGTGTAGAAGACGACGATGAGGCCGCGCTGATCAATTTAGATCAGTCCAAGGCATTTGATAGGATTGACCATGGCTACCTGGCTGCTGTCCTGCAGGCCGCCGGATTCAAACCCGACTTCAGCCGCTGGATTAGCCTTCTGTATCGCTCCCCCCGGGCTGTGGTACAGGTGAACGGGAAGCTGTCGGGCGCTTTCGCGCTGTCTAGGTCGGTCCGACAGGGTTGTCCACTGTCTTCTCTCCTTTATGTCTTGGCGTTGGAGCCCCTCCTTCGCCGGCTAAGGGACGAGACTGGCAGTCCGGTCCTGCGTGGAATTGAAGTCCCTGGTGGAGCTCGAGCCAGGGTTTCCGCGTACGCCGATGACGTAACGACCTTTGTGTCCTCCCGCAGGGACATAGAGGCGGTACACCAGGCGCTTGTACGGTACGAGAAGGTGACAGGGGCCAGAATTAACTGCGACAAGTCATCCGGCTTGCGGTTAGGTGCCTGGAAGGGTGTTTCCCTCCCGGGGCCCTTCAGCTGGACGGACGGGCCGGTCAAGCTCCTCGGAGTTTGGTTCGGTCCGGACTTACAGCTGGAGAAAAACTGGTCAGAAGTACTGGCAAAGGTCGGCGCGTCGGTCAAGATTTGGCGTCGACGGGGTCTCTCCGTGAAGGGCTTGGCGGAGGTGTGTAACACATACCTCTTTCCCATGATCCTTTACCGGCTGTCAGTACTTCCCCTTTGTGACGATCATGAGAAGGCGCTCGAGCGTTTGCTATTCTCCTGTCTTTGGAGAGGACGCAAACACATGGTCGACAAAGGAGTCTGTTGCCTCCGTCCGTGTCAAGGGGGTCTGGGGATGCCACACTTGAGGAGCCACGTGCTCGCTTCAAGGTTGGCATTCCTCAGGCGCGCGTTGGAGGAAGATCGGTTGCTTGCGGGGGTAGTGAGGGACATGTTCCCTTGCCTTACCATCACGCCCCCGACCCTATGGCTGACCGTCAGGCCTTGGGTGCGACCGAAATTCCTGCTCGAATGTCTGGCGGCTTTACAGGCCATTCCACGGTCCAGTGACCTTTCACAGCCTAGGAAAATCTTCTATCGGGGATTAGTGGAGGGTGCCGTGAAGGATAAGCTGTGGAGTAAGCTCGGCATGTCGAGAGTGGAGTACCGCTCTCATTGGTCTTGGGCGCCAGGCGCGGATTGGCTCAGCAACTCTGAGTTTTCTCTGACCTGGCGATTGGCTCGGAATGGTTTGTCGCTCAATGACAAGCGTTTCGCAATGGGCCTGGCGGATTTGCCAGATTGTGAACGTTGCAACCTTGGAATTAAGGAGACGTCTGCGCACGCCTTCTTCCATTGTTCGCGCGTTCGCCCGTTGTGGGCGCGTGTCGGCGAGTTGACTGCTCGTATCGCGCCGCGGGAGCTCGTGCTCATTTATCGCGCATACGCTGTGGACAATGTGTTGCCCCCGTACTCTGGAGTGAAGCGGATGGTGTTTCTGACGCTGCTGGCCTCGGCTAGAATGGTGATATGGACGACGCGACTGGAGGAAGTCTTGCGGGGCGGTCGTCTTTCGGATCAGGATCTAATCCGATATTTTGAGCACCAGCTCAAAATGAAGATTAGAACTGAACGGAAACGGCTGCACCCGACAGACTTTTGCGAAAGGTGGATACATGCAGCGAGCCTGGTTCGTGTGACCGGGGCTAGCCTTGATTTTCTTTTTTAGATCTGCTAATCACATCGGGGGGGATTCCTTTGGAACCCTTCCCGTGGTTAAGGTAGATATTCTTTTGTGTACCTAGTTAATGTGAGTGTATGGGTTGTCCTAGCCTGTTCCCGGCTCCAATACTTTTGTTATGATCCAGTTCGAGATCCCCGTTGTCCAGCGTTATTTTGTCCCGTTTTACTCTCGGCTGGGTCAGCCTTATATATTCCCCAGTCCAATTTATTTTTTAACCTGCTGCTCCATTCCCCTTAGAAAGAGTGCTTCTTGATTTTGTCTTTTAAGACAGAATACAGCGGCCTCTTTAATTATGTGGGTGTGTTTGGGTCTTACTAACACCTTGTATATGATGTTCATTTGAAATTGTTTTTAGTTTGGGGATTTTTGTTTCTTCATTCCCCCTTCCCATCATGTCATTTCATGCACAAATTTTTAAATCTATTTTTGTATTATATTTGTAAATAGTCACAAATTTTTATGTACATTTGGGGCGTTTTTTAGGTCCCTGGTATGGTTTTTGCGGTATTTTGGTGTACGATATGTATGAGTGTTGATGGACAATTTCTTATGGTGATTGAGAAAATTGTAACGTATGTATGGGTCGTGAATCCGATTAGCTAGGTATAAGATAGAGTACTGAAGACCACCCCAAGTTTTGTTCCCCCTCCCATTTTTCGGCCTTGTGCCATAATTCTTTGTATTTAAAGAATAAATAAAACCAGCCATTTCCTACCCCAGGCCACTACGGATTGGAGGTCCTTTTCAAGTACGGCAGCGAGGTTCACTTTGTCGTCCACACCTGGTGTTTGATCGATGCGAGAGTACATGCCAACTTGGGATCTAATGGCGTCGGGGAGATCATTAATGTAGATCAGAAAGAGCGTGGGACCTAGGATAGAACCTTGAGGGACACCCGCGTTCGTATGGTAGTTTTGGGAGACATGCCCACTCAATACCGCCTTCAATGTGCGGTTAAAGAGGATTGACTGGATGTGGTCAAACAGATGTCCAGTTATCCCGTAGCTCCGCAGTTTGCACAAGAGGCCAGCGTGCCAGACCCTGTCGAACGCTTTGGAGATATCCAAGGCAACGGTTCGGGCTTCACCATTCTTGTCAAGTACCCCGTATATGTACTCGGTAATGGTCGTTAGCATATCAGCAGTAGACCTGGTGAAGCGAAACCCGTACTGTTTGTCAGAGAGAAGCCTGTTGGCCGTGAGATGCTGAATCACCTCGGCGTTGATAATGGCTTCGAAAACTTTGCCAAAGATCGGAAGGAGACTAATAGGACGGTAATTGTCGGGGTCTGAGGGTTCACCAGAATTCTTAAATATAGGAACTACACAGGAGGACTTCAAACAGGCAGGAAAGCAGGAAGCAGATAGGCCAGAGGTTATAGAGTTTAGAGAGGACAGAGGAGAGTTCTGGGGCACATTTCTTCAGTACTATGACTGGGATTTCGTCACCGCCGCTCGCTTTGTGTGGGTCAAGTTGTGCAATTATCTTGCCGACTAACGAGGGTGTAATGTGTACGTTATTTAGTTGAGCCTTAGTTCTGGGTGGGAAGTCTGGTGTAGGTAACGAGTCTAGTGTTGAATTGGTGGAGAATCTACGGGCAAAGCATTCAGCCTTGTCCGCTGGGTAGGTGAGAACTTTAAACTCATTGATTAGTGGGGGTATTGAAGTCTTGTTCCTGCTGAGCACGCTTTTGCAGAGACGCCAGTAATCTTTGGAGCCAAACTTAGAGGATGCTATGCGTTGCCTAATTCTGGTAGCAAACACCCTCTTAGCTTCGTTCAGTACTTTTTTACACTTGTTCCGTGCTGAGGCGAAAAGGCGCCTGTTTTGGTTCGACGAGGAGCTTCGATAGAGCTGGAAGAAATGGTTCCGGTGGGCAATGGCGGCCGAGCAAGCGGGTGAGAACCAGGGGGACGGATTTGGTTTTAGTTGGAGTTTCCTGGCCGGGATAAAAGCATCGATGCCAGCCTTAATCCAAGAGGAGACATCGGAGGCACAGTCTTCGACAGGAAGATGGAAGACGTTGTTCCAGGGGACGTCGCAGAGGAAGTCTCTGAACGAGTCCCAGTCTGCTCTTTGGTAGCAGTATGATATTCTGCTGGTCTGGTTTTCTTGGGTAGAGTTAGTGCGGATTGAGATGTTGACGGAGACTACGGCGTGGTCAGAGTTTCCGAGGGGGCAGATTTGCCTGGTAGTGCAGGAGTCTGGGATGGAGGTAAAGCAAAGGTCGAGTAAAGAGTCCCTTCCGTTAGGGTTTTTAGAGAAACGCGTGGGGAAGTCCACCACTTGCGTTAGAGCTTGGGTTATTGAAAAATACATGGTGCGGATCCCAGCAAGGTCGGTGGCTGAGTTTTCAACCCACTTGGTGTGGTGGGCGTTAAAATCGCCCAACACAAATATATGGGCAGATGGATGAGAAGAAATGGCCCTGTCGATATTCGTAGAGATGCAATCAAGTACCGTACAGTCAGAGGAGGAGGGGGAGCGGTAGAGGAAGAAGAGATAGCTAACCGAGCTTAGAAGTGAGAGACGGAAGCACATGAAGAAATGATGAAGGGATTCAAGAGATGTGACCCTGGCTAGGGGGAGTTGTTCGCTGACATATACACCAAGCCCATGCATATGGACATTGGAGTCCTTCCTGAAGAGGGGAAGGTAACCAGGAACGAACAGCTCCGAGTAGGGTATAGAAGGGTCAAGGTTAGTCTCACATATAGCTAAGATATCGGGGGAGATAGTTAGAAGGAATGATTATACACTATTAAAGTTACTGCGAATATCTAGGATGTTTGTGAAGGAAACGCAGATAGGTTTGGGCCATTTATGACTAGCTGGTTTAGGCTTGCTGTTTTGATTATTAATTTCATGCTGATTATAGTTGTGGATAGAGAGAGGTCTATAGTAGGGTCAGATGGTCGTTAATTGCAGCAGATGAAGGATGGTGGATGACGCCGCCTGCAGCATAATGTGGCTTCGGGGTTGCCCATCGGAAATTCATGCAGGGACGCCCGTCCATGCGCGAAATGGCACTACAGGAACCCCGATATTATTCAACTGTTGATCAGAGCAGCCTCTCAAGGCGCTACGCAAGACTTCGGGCTCCTAACTACCAGTCGGAAACAGCAACCAGGAAACTGCCAACCCGGTACCCTCAGAATAAAGAGACATTGCCACCATACTCACCAACTGCAAAAAGCTTCCAGCCGAACCGACATAAAGACCGAAAAAGAGAGAGTTCAACCGGGAACCGCTTCCTAAACAAGAAACAAGGCGATCACCTCTACTCCTGTCCAAAAAAGTATAGTATAAGTTAAATTTAAATTTGATAATTAAAAACAATTTACACAATCATAGTCGCAGTGCATTACAAGAGCGACTAGTAGAGAACTTAGGTTAGTAACAAAACAGGAACAAAAATTAGACAGAAAAGATAAGAACCAAAGGAATAAAAAAAAATTTTTTTTAAAAAATACAGCAAAATAGGATCACACTGGCTAAAACTTACCAGTTGCAGGGTGACTGACAAAAAAAAGTTAAAAAAATTTCAAAAATTATCTTCATTTTGTTTTCTCCATTCAGTTCTGGAAAGTTTAAGCTGCCTCTAAGTAAGCAATAACAGACAGTAGTGTGAGGGCAGAATACATTGGAGTGGGAAGGGGGACACCTCAAAGCCATATGTCCAGTTAGCAAGGGAGAAAGAGAGAACAAAAAAACAAACAAACATGGCCGGTCTTTACTCAGAATTCCTACATATAACCGAAACCCTAATATACCAAACCTAAATTTGATAATTAAAAACAATTTACACAATCATAGTCGCAGTGCATTACAAGAGCGACTAGTAGAGAACTTAGGTTAGTAACAAAACAGGATGAATGGAAAGAGAGAAGAAAGGATTAAACCTGGACTTCCAAAACTTAAATGCAGGGTGATCATCAAAAAGAGGATTCCAAAATACCAACAATAAGTCGCGGCTACCAAAATCAAACAGGTGCAGAAATTTAAATACCTGGGAATTGTTCTGACAGGGAATGGAAACTGCGACACTGAGATACGAAGGTGTATTGGTATGACTTAAAACGCATTTCAAAGGCGTAGCATCATATTGAAAAACAGGAAGATGTCCTTGAAAACAAAGAAAAATGTACTAGAATGTCATGTGACATCTGTACGCCTATATGTTAAAAATTTTAGACGATATCTTCAAAGATAAAGGAGTGACTCGTAGCAACAAAATGTGGTTCTACAGAAGGATGATGAGGATACCTTGGACAAACATGTGAGCGAGGAAAAGATTTTGGAGAGGATGCAAACGAAAAGGAAACATATACTTAGCATCAGGGGAGAGCTGAGGTTTCTGGGACACGTAAAGAAATGTTTAGAGAATACAGTACTCACAGGACGGATAGAGGGAAAATGCAGGCGAAAGCAGTGTGATACTTACTTGATGGGCTCGCGCAAGTGGATGTCTGAGTGGGGTTTAGTGGGTATAGCAAGAGGAAAATGTTAAGAGCGATAACTTATAAGGACAAGTGGATGTCCATGATTACATGTCTTTAAAAGAACACGGGATATAAAAAAGAAAAATGAAAGTAAATATAATTTCTTAATAATTGGGCTAAAAGAATTTTAGAACTCAGTGTTTGAGGTTTCGAATTTTGAAAAATCAGTGTTAGTCAGATGACGGTCATCATTTCCAGAAGACTTTTTTTTTATTATTTTAAGAGCGATAACTTATAAGGACAAGTGGATGTCCATGATCACCTATGTTTTTAAAAGAACACGGGCTAGAAAAAATAAAAAATAATGTAAATATAATTTCTTAAGAGCAATAACTTATAAGGACAAGTGGATGTCCATGATCACATATCTCTTTAAAAGAACACGGGCTAAAAAAAGAAAAAATAATGTAAATATAATTTCTTAAGTGCAATAACTTTTAAGGACAAGTGGATGTCCATGGTCATCTATGTCTTTAAAAGAACACTGGCTATAAAAAATAAAAAATAATGTAAATATAATTTCTTAAGAGCAATAACTTATAAGGACAAATGGATGTCCATGGTCACCTATGTCTTTAAAAGAACACGGGCTATAAAAAAAAGAATGTAAATATAATTTCTTAAGAGCTATAATTTATAAGGACAAATGGATGTCCATGATCACCTATGTCTTCAAAAGAACACGGGCTATAAAAAAAGAAAAGAGAATGTAAATATAATTTCTTAAGAGCAATAACTTATAAGGACAAGTGGATGTCCATGATCACCTGTGTCTTTAAAAGAACACTGGCTATAAAAAAGAAGAGAGAATGTAAATATAATTTCTTAATAATTGAACTAAAGGGATTTTAGAACTCAATCAGTGTTTGAAGTTTCGAAGTTTGAAAAATCAGTGTTAGTCAGATAACGGCCATCGTTTCCAGAAAACTTTTTTTTTTATTTATACGCTATTTAAAATATTTCGAATTACTTGAATTTAAATGATGGATTAATTAATTTCATAAGTTTTATTTTAACAATTTCTAATATAGGTTCTTAGAAGAGAAAACTATTTTTAATCGTTTAACTCCAAGAAAGCTGTTAATGACACTAGTACATATATGATTACAGGGAATAAAGGAGAAGACAGAGGAGAATTGGGATTGAGAAACGGACAAATAATGATTTAAGAAGATAGAAGATGGTGATTGACGTTGCGTTTAATTTTTTGTACATTGTACGTGACATGGAAGCAAGGAAATGGAAACGAATTCAACAAATGGAAAATGTATGGCAAAAGTTTGAGTAGAAGTTGGCGGTTGCATTCAGCTATCTAAAGAGTAAAACGGTGGAACCTAGTTGTCAATCTAGTGACAGATTTGAATTAATTTTTCCGACTCAGAACTGTTCAATTACTTCTTTTTTTTTTTTTTTGGAAAAGCAGTGAAACTACGTCAGGTCGGTAAGAAAGTGACTGAAGTCTTAATGCCTGGTCAGGATCGAATATATTGCAAATCGTTCCTTGAATTTTGTCAATAACCTCGAATTTTACAACAGGAGTAGCACTTCAGATATGACAACAGTATCCAATACTCGGGTACGAGGAAAGATTTCTGGCATGACACAGTGACCCAACATACATTGCACTAGATGAAGCTCTTGATATTGAGTTGAAAACGTGAGGTCAAGAATGCACTGGGTATTGCTCTTATGGTTTCTAGAATCAGACATTCTGGTGTCAGGCAGAAAAAGGTTCTCCGTGGCCGTTAAATGAAAATGATTTTGCTTTGAAGGCGTTAAAATTTACAATTTTTTAAACATATTTTGGATGTGAACTTCGGTTTGTTTAAGCAAACGACATAGAAATTGTCCTCAGCTTTCTCAAATCTTTTTGAGCTTTGTCATAAAGAAACGTCCTGATTGGTAAAAAATATTAATGTGAAACATTGAATTTAAGACTTTATTTGATCTCATAACTTAATGGTGGTGATGTCCATGAGATCCAAGTTTTGCACAGAATTGAATGAGAATGGTGTCAACCAATGCTCTTTCAACAGACCTGCTTTACTCCGAATTATTATCAACGGCAATCCAGACCTATCAGCTCTCAAATCATTAACTATGCCGATTATACAAGTGCATAGTATAATGAATAAATTGTCGCCATTTTATAATTTTAATTTCGCTCATGCGCGTTGTTAATTTTTTATGTTGTCAATTGCACACTAGAATTGGTGCCATAAGTGGGAATAATAAAAAGCATAGCATTAAACAATTTATTCCGCTAGAAATTTGAAAACAACGTGAGGTTCCAGTTCGGAAGTTTTAATTCGAACATTTTAAAATGTTCGGGTTTCAATCTAAGAACAACGCACAAAAAGTTGGATGAGTCTGATTACGAAGGTTTGTGAGGTGTGCACGTGTAATGCCTATGTTTTGCCTATATTTATCATCTCACAGGGCCTCAGACACAACACGGACGCCTATATCGTGTTTGAAGGGGTAGTGCCGTTCTGCGTCAAATGGGTGGCTGATAGAAGACGTTATGTCAGGCAACAGAACTTTGTACCATACCACACAAGCAGAAGTACACAGTCATGGCATTTTTCTATATGGCTTTCTCACTAAACCTGTGATTGTTAGAGGCATTATCAACTTTGCTTGAGGTTAAATTATAGATAACTTGTTAAAAAAAGGTTTTCGTAGTCATGCAGCATACAACCCGGTTTGTACCTAGATTTTATCTATTACGTTAAAGTTTATTCAGTAATAAGATGAGTGACTGCTTTGGAATACCAGGAGCTGTAACCTTAGATGCGGCACTAGTTTAATAGTGAGTTGAGTTCCACTTCTAGTTGGGAACAGTAAAAATCCATGTCTTCTTTTCTAAAATATAGATCAATTAGTATTACTTGTATCAGTATAATCATTATTATCATCAAAATTTCTCACAATCTAAAATTATTATTTATATTTCTAATAACCTAAATAAGGTGGATAACCCGTAAAAAAAAACAAATACAACTTTCGTTCAATCAAATCACCTTCGTCCTTTAGTTTCATTAAGACATGTCACATTACGGCCCTTCACAACTTAATATCCTTTTGTTGTGTCGTAGCTTGTACCATGTGACATCCGGTCGCCCGGATGTATATAAGACAATGTGCGTTTAGCACGGAGAATTGTCATTATGACAGACTTCGTGAAGTAACACTGACTACTGTGAGAGACTGTCAATATTGTATATACATTTTGGTTTTACCACTCTGGTAATAAAGTAGATTATCTACATTTCACTATGTATCTCATCATTCCACGATACAACACATTTTTCTCGTTTTTTCTACCACTCTCTACTACTTTTTTAGCATCCATGTACTCAAAATCATTTGGTACGTTAAATAATATTTCTTTATCCCTCATTATTTCTTGTAGGGGTTATTTTTTGAAGTCTTCTTCCCTTAATCGGAGTTTAAGAAATTCCAACGGTATTGTACTTATTCTAAGGCTAAGTTCTCTTTTTATAGGCATCATGTTATTGTCTTTCACTTCTGAAAGGCCCTTCCAATTTTGTGGCATTAATTCCTCCTCGTGTGAAAAATTATAAAATTTCGACATGAACATAAATCTAGTCAAACTGATATGGATTTCAACCATAAAAGGTAAAAAAAAATTATTGTCACCTTCAAAATGATACATTACTTTATATGCTGATAAAACCGCAATTCATACACATATTAGTGTAAATAACTGTACCTGTACCAGTTTCGGCATCCACCCTGGTCGGATTGAGCCGGCTTCCTCCCAAGCGATAGAGAAAGATTCGTTGGGATTTGTTTCAGGGAAGAGTCCAAAGTCCTACCCTATATAGACCTCAAGCATTTTAATTATCCCGCAACGGGCCGCCAACACCTGCTGCGTAGACTGGTTACCAAGCAAGCCTATAGAATCCAGTCTTCCATGTTATTTAACCCATAACTGGAGGGAAGGGACGGATTAATACTTTTCCGAAGGGTATTAGCCCGTAAGTGAATGCAGGGCATTCAACTGGGATTCGAACTCGGCTCCCCTATTTCTTTTCCCGAGCCGATATCCAGTACGCCACAAAGCACATCCGTCGTATATAGTGTACATAAAAAGACGATTGTTAACATGATTTTAATGACACGTTTCTCTATCAAATGTCACACGTTCTTGATCGTTGTGTAATAATAATTTTGAAATAGCAAAAGTTACATTCCGTAAGACAGAACAGATGGTGTACCTTTTTTCACCTGCTGATAATAATAAAAATGAAACGACCATATTCCTTTTGGCGTCGATTGCCGAATAGATAAATCATGTCAATCCCAGAAGTCTATGTAATTAACACCCCAGATTTCGTGACGATTATTAACATAACCACGACGGTCTCCTCCCGAGATGACAAGGACGAATAATTTATATAACGATATCCAAAAATTGATTAACTTTATTTCCAGCCTGCAGACAAGCCTAGCAATACCTCGTTAATTCGTTTACTTGAACAAAAAATGATTTATGAATTCAGTTGGATGCGTTAAAAAATGATTTATGAATTCAGCTGGGTGCGTTTGGATGTGCGTTGTGGTGTAGTGGATACAGACTCGGAACGAGAAATCAGGGAGCCGAGTTCGAACTTCATTTGAATTCTTTGCATTCTCTTACGCACAAATACCCTCGGGAAAGGTATTAATCCGTCTCTTCCCTCCATTTATGGGTTAATTAACAGGGCAGATTGGGTACTATAGCCTTGGTCGGCAACCAGTCTAACGCAGAAAGCAATGGCAACATACTGCAGGACAATATTCTACCCAGACAGTCATGTCACTTTCAAGACATGATCGCCCAAATCGTGTATCACATATGATACTTAACTGACTGATTGAATGTAATAGAATCATGATTAATACTTCTACCGGTCATAAAGTAGGGGATCGGTTTTCTATTTTCATGAAGTAATAAATTGATCCCTCGCTTATTACAACGTCATAATAGAATACATCTCTTCTCTCTCTAGCTATGAGTCAAATAATGGGAGAGATTGGGTTCTATAGAATTGGCTGGCAACCAGTCTACCGCAGAAAGCAATGGCAACCTATTTCGAGATAATCTTCTGCCCAGTTAGCCATGTCTTTTTCGAGACATGATCACCTAAAATGTATGGCACTTTACTGACTGACTGGGTGCGTTATCGAGAATAATTGTTTCTTTGGCGCAATTTGCACTTTGAATCTATCTTAGTCATGGCTGTCATTCTTCCACCGGAACCAGCGTTAATTCTTTTTTTAAATTTTAATCATTTCTCCCCAAGTAAGGCAATAAAGCTACTAGGATGCAAAGTGAGTGATCGAGAATATCAAAAGGTTTTCTATTAATGTCAGTCAGTTAAGAGTTATACTTGGGCGATCATGTCTTTAATAAGACATACCTGATTTGCCAGAAGGTTATCCCGCAATAGGTAGACTGTTGGCCAGTCAAGGCTATAGAACCCAATCCGTCCTGTTATTTAGCCCATAACTGGAGGGAAGAAACAGATTGATACCTTTCCAAATGATATTTGTGCTTAGGTGAATGCAAGGAATTCAACTAGAACTCGAACTGGGCTTCTCGATTTGTCGTTCCAAGCCTATATCCACTGCGCCACAGCGCATATAGACGACAATAAAAGAACAAAAAAAAAACAGAAGATAAATAATGGCATTGAATTTAATTTATTGAAGATCAAAACTGACTGGGAAGTAAGACGCCGGAAGCAAGTTCCATAAAATAAAAGTTTATCATAACATAAATGTTATGGATATGTTTAGTCATTTCAACTGTAAAATGATGACATCTTGCCGACAATCTAGTATTGTGCTTAAATTCATAAATTTAGGTATTATAGAGGAAAGTTAACTAGAAGGATTACCATGAATGTAATTATAGAAAAAGCACAGGAAAGTGGGAAAATGAATGAAACAGTGATGCCAGGTCAGTAACAATAAAAACAAATGCAGATTCTTCTTTGTTTTCCTCGGGAATCTCTAAATATATAGTATGAGCAACAGACCAGTTGATTTTCAAGACGTGCCAGCTTACCACATTGGATATTTCGCATACTTTCCATAGTCCTCTATTTTTATTCTGGTCACATAATAAACTGGGCTAAGATTACTATGGATGTATTAGTAGTCTAACGGATAGGGATTTGGAAAGGGGCATCAACGATACAAGATCTAATCCTTAGCCAGTCTCTATTGTTTGCTTTTAAACAAATACCCAATTTGAAACTACTCAATCACTTCTCGAATTAGCGCTTCGTTAAACGTCAGCTTAAATACTTCTCAGGACTGGATTAATTATTAGGCAAAATGAGCATGAGCTGAGGACATTAAGGAAATAGAGCACCACAGAAATTATGATGTTGCTGTACACGTCTACAAAAATAAAAGTCGAACACGATTAATATTTGAATAATCCGGGCGCCATTACACACGGGAAGACGACTGACCCACAGCGAATGTAGATTAGGTATTTGTTAATGGGCTAGAGGAGATAAACACCCAACAATTGAATGATATAATATTACTAATTAACTTAATAGGATTTAGTTCATATAAATATTTACAAGGGTAGATAGTCCCTTTGTTCATTTAACATTATTTTGGATGTACACAGTCAGTCAGTTAAAGTGACATACGTGATACACGCTTGGGCGATCATGTCTCGAAAGAGACATGACTGACTGGGCAGGAGATTATCCCGCAGTAGGTTGCCATTGCTTTCTGCGGTAGACTGGTTGCCGACCAAGGCTATAGAACCCAATCTGTCCTGCTATTTAACCCATAACTGGAAGGAAGAGACGGATTAATACCTTTCCCAAGGGTATTTGCGCGTAAGTGAATACAATGGATTCAACTGGAATTCGAACTCGGCTCCCCGGTGTCTCGTTCCGAGCCGATATCCACTGTACCACAACGCACATCCGCATGTACACAAGGGAAAATAAAAAAAATATCCGCAATCTTTTTATGGCAAAAGTGCGGTTAGTTTTTTACTTATATTTGTACTTATGCGATTCTGTAACGTGATTGTTTTTGACTGCACGTACTACTTTTACTGACAGTTATATTAAATTTATTTGGTTGTGACCATTTAATATTAGTTGCTAAGTTTTTCTGCCTGGTTTTCCAGGTTGTTAGTGTTTTCTTGGTTTGTAACTGTTCAGCATCTTTTCGATGTTTGTGTGTGCCTTCTGGTCTTTCTGTATTCATTTTCAGCGAACATTTCCGTTATGTACGTTCTCAACTGATATACATTTTTGCACTACTCACCGAGATGTCATACTTGTATACTTAACACGTAAATGATGAATAAAATAAATTATTTAAATTGTTTCGTGTCTCTATGGTCTTAGTAAAAATATGGTTACTGAACATATGGTTTATTCAGTTGTTATTGTCTTTAAAGACACATGGCCCAGTTGCTATAGACGTTATTTCCAGTGACTCGACCTAAAATGTTCAATAACAGACTACAGCAGGGAGATAACTCCTGACTATCAAAGTATGCCTCACGCAAGGAATAAGAATGATATAGTTCAGTGAGTGTAATATAAGGTTCGGTTCGAAATTTTTAGCACTTGAAGAAGACTAGAGAGTACAATGGCCGAAACGTGGTACAAATGGCACCAAGAATGAGGACAATAATCCGAATAATGTCAATAGTGGTCTCCATATTGTTCTATTATTTTTGTGGTTTTAATTATAATCAGTTTTGTTTTCGTTTAGTTTTTATTGTTTTACAAAGGTCAATGCATTTTCTTCCTTACGATGTCTATCACAGCACCGCTTAACTTTAGAATTATTTTCATTACAAAAAGAAGGTTTCATCGTCGTCGTCATTATTATAATCATCAACCCGTTACACTTACGCCTTTTTATTCCTTAAATTTTAACCTACTGCGCGTCACCTGTGACTTGAGATCTGATCGCATTTTCTATATCCATTAATTTCTTTTTCATTTTGCCTCTTCAGTTAATTTTCATTTGCTCTCATGATAATTTTTCTTAATTTCATGTGCATGTAATTGGTGAGCTACGATTAAATTCTGACCAAATATGTTGTATTCATTTTTGGATAAATGCCATTGAATTTTCTCATCATCGTTAGAAAGACGTTTAGTAAATGAACAAATTATCGAAAGTTGTGTAAGAAAAAGCAAAAATACGACGATGTTGAAATAAGGAATATCAGCATTTTTTCATTAGATATTTTCATCAAGATGGGGACTCAATTCTTGCGATACGGCCGATACCATATCCCCATATCTATCTACCTACGCAACTCTTGTTCATTGAAATGAATGAAAACTTGAGTTTTATTTAAAGGCATATCAATCTCTGTGGGTTATTTAATGCCAAAAAGGTTCGGTGATAGTGAGAAGGTTGATTTAGTAAGACTTTGATGAAAAATTTAATTTGTTTCATTTCAGAAGACTGAAAACGTTTTCTATTTTTGCATTCAAAAATATATTGCTGGAAATATTTTTTTACTTCAAAAATTTATTATAGTAATATTTTCTTCCTTCAAAAATATAATTTTGTTGGTAATTTATTCCTTCAAAATCGTATATATTTCTATAAAAGTATATTTTTATACTATCATAGTGTTTTGACGCCAGTTAGGGTCTTAACTGTTTGCCCATAGCTGGGACACAAACAGGTGCTTTTACTCAAGGTCATCGTGGACCTGTGAGCAACAGCAAATAAGTGGCGGTTCCATGCTAATCTTAACCTCCCAAGCAGAGGTCTTGCTGCCGGATGCAGTTTATCGTCATATCGAGGACCCTGAAGGAAAGTGGCAAATACTACAATGGAGGCTACATCTGAATTATCGTCTAATAATAAGTAGACAATGTCTCAAAAAATCTGGTAGATACCGAGGATATTCTAAATTACATTCTTTGTTTTTCTTCTGTGTCTTCCTCTTCTTACTTCTCGTTTTTTATCCTTTTTTTCTCTCGCGTTCATTCTTCAGATGTTATTCTTCTATTTTCTAAAACACTCTTACGTCAAATGCATTTGATATTCTGATCTTCTTTCTCCAATTGTTGTTTGTAAATATTTACGTTTGTTACAAACATATTTTAAGAAACCGGTTTTATATCACGCCATTCAGCATTGTATTGCATTTTGTTGTAGTCTTGAAAATATTGTTCATTCTAGTCTTATTCATAATTACAGACTTGTGTAAATTATTTTAAAGAAAACCAATAAAATATTCCTAGGAGATTTCACATTTTCCCTGATCACGTATACGTCGTTACTTGACGTTGTTTTCTCTCTTCAAACCGACAGTATTTTCCTTTTCATTTTATACAAATGAATAGAGTTTGTTTCTTCGCTTGATGAAACAACTCACAGTTGAAAGGCTGACACTAACAAATATCCGCCATCTTTCTGTAAGGCTTGCTAGTGTGTTCTTGCAGCGTTACAATATTTCTACGCTTTCATGGAGTAATGTCCATCGAAAGCAATGACCGTAGGGCAATTAATCGACAGTCTTGGCGTTATAAAGATTGATGAAATCACGAATGACGCACTATTTTTGAAAGCTAAACAAATTTCATCTGAGAAAAAAATAGAAATCGATTACACCCTGTCAGTCTGGTGGATCTAAAACTGATCCTATAGTGAAAAGAAACTACAGCAGTTGTTTTGGTTTATTTGGTTGTAGTTTCTCTTTTTTCGTCGTCGTCTTGCGGCCTTGGCCGAAATAGAACTCACTAAACCCCTCCAGTATTCCCTGTGCATTTGGAACCCTGGCACAGTTTGCAGCGAAATTCATAATCTTGTCATATAGCTGAATAGTTGATGATTCGCTAGGTTTACCAAAGGTGTCTTTATTGTGATACCAACCCTGGATGGGTTGCCTCCAGCCCCCATCCTGTTATCTAACCAATAACTGGAGGGAAGTGACGGATTAATACCTTTCCCAAGTGTACCAGTGTTCAAGTGAATGCAGGGTACTCAACTGGAATTCGAACTCGGCTCAACGATTTCTCTTTCCAAGCCGATATCCACTGTACCACAACGCACATCCGTCACTGAACGCTTACAGCGCCTGCTATTCCTAAATAGTCACCCATCTAAGTACAAAAAGAAGGCATCTCTTTTTTAGCATTAATCTATGTTATTTTTTCCTTTCTACAACCATAATTTATACATTTTATATTTTCTGCTTCTTTTCTGTCCAGTTCTTTAGTTTTCATATCAAGTAGTATACTCTTGCTTTTGACAACATACTGTCATGATTTTAGCCTTGTATTTCAGTTTAATAATCTCACTATGGACTTGAATGCATCCTACATATTGCAAATTTTCAATTCTTTATTCAAATGTGTGATGTGTCCACCATTTTGGTCGTGACCTTTGTAAACTCCTTTGAATCATGCAAATTGATTACAGTTAAATTCGAGACCTGGAAAGAGACTTTTGAACCACCAGCCCCATATTAAGTCAACTTTATCACTGATCGATGATCAGTAGATATCCCGACACATCGTTGTGCCGGTGTGAGCGTTTTATTAAAAATAAAACGCTCACACCGGCACAACGATGTGTCGGGATATCTACTGACAGCGCGAAATTGATGTTTATGTAACATCGTCATCAACACTTTCCATAAACAAACCCCTTTTTTGATTCTGTTACGACTAGTTTACTCCTGTATTGTCTCCATCCTTTCTTTATCTATCTATCTATCTATCTATCTATCTATCTATCTATCTATCTATCTATCTAAGGTTTTTCACATCTATTTCTTTCTGTGTGTTCAAATCTCATTTTCGTCATATCTATGCATGCATGTACGCATATATGTATGTGTGTGTATATATGTATGTATCAATCTATGTTTGTTTATATCTATCAATCTACCTATGCCTCTTCATACCATTCTATCTCAGTTTGCTCATATCTATCTATCTATCTATCTATCTATCTATCTATCTATCTATCTATCTATGTAAGGTTTTTCACATCTATTTCTTTCTGTCTGTTCAAATCTCATTTTTTCATATCTATCCATGCATGTACGCATATATGTATGTGTGTGTATATATGTATGTATCAATCTATGTCTGTTTATGTCTATCAATCTACCTATGTCTCTTCATACCATTCTTAGTTTGTTCGTATCTATCTATCTATCTATCTATCTATCTATCTATCTATCTATCTATGTAAGGTCTTTCACATCTATTTCTTTCTGTCTGTTCAAATCTCATTTTTTCATATCTATCCATGCATGTACGCATATATGTATGTGTGTGTATATATGTATGTATCAATCTATGTCTGTTTATGTCTATCAATCTACCTATGTCTCTTCATACCATTCTATCTTAGTTTGTTCGTATCTATCTATCTATCTATCTATCTATCTATCTATCTATCTATCTATCTATCTATCTATCTATTGCTTTGTCTCTTTGTCTTGATTTTCCGTGTATGTGTGTTAGTGATCTTAGCGTAGCAGTTACCAGTGTGATTTCTTTTCGTTCACGTTGCATAAAAGGTACGTATACATCTTTTCCTTTTTGATTTTGATCATTTCACCCCAAGAAAGACATTAATATCACTGACATGTAACGGGGTTACTGAATGTGAACGAAACTAAGAAAAAATGAGAAGAACGTAAACATTAAAAGACTAGAAGTCAAAGAGGCAGAAGATGACGACTGACGTAAGAAATCGCGAAGCCAGAAGAGTGTGAGAATTGCGGCTGACTTGTTTCTTTTAAACGTACGCTGATAACAAAAATAAAATTGAATTTGAACCGTGTCAGTCCAAGAAAGAACATGTTTAATTACTTTAAAGCTTGAACTTCATTTTTTGCACTTATCTTGCAAAAATCTACTTCGGATAACTGCTGTCAGAGTATCCTCCTTGTCTGAGCATGATAATTCGTGATTTGGAAAAGCCGAACCCTAAATATCCAAAACACAAAATATATGTTAATTTTTCTAAAATTTGCCCGAGAGAACATTTACTGTTTACATGCACAAAATATTCAGACTCGTAGTTCGTAATATTTTATCAGAAAAATGAAAGAATATAACAGGAGAAGCAGTGACGTTCCACAGTCTCCACTACTTCTTTTATCGCTTCTTCTGAACTATGTAGTTAGTTCTAATCAAATCTTTGTTCGTAGTTTAGGCATTCAGTTCCAAATCGATATGTTTGGTGAGACTGTCACACACATACAATAATATGTGGAAATTGTTCCTGTTTTATATTTTTAATTTCGTGCATACACGTTATTTGTTTTTGATTTGCCGACTTCACAGTATATTTGAGTCAGTTTTTATTGTGACATCAACACTAAATGGGTTGTCTCCAGGCCCCATCCAGTTATTTAACCCATAACTGGAGTGAAGTGACTGATTAATATTTTTCCCAAGGGTACCAGTGCTTAAGTGAATGCAAGGTACTCAACTGGAATTCGAACTCGGCTCACCGATTTCTTTTTCCAAGCCGACATCCACTGCACCACAACGCACCTCCGTCACTGAACGCTTACAGCGCCTGGTATTCCTAAGCGGTCACCCATTTAGGTACTGACCAGGCTCACGTTGCTTAACTTCGGTGATCGAACGAGAACCGGTGTATTCAACGTGATATGCCGACATGTTTATCTCAGTGATAGGGAAATCTTAAAAGTGTGTTTGAAAATTCCTCGACGCTTCTTTTTTCTTATTTACGTTCGCTTTAAGAACGCTATGCGTAAAAGTGATAATTTTAGTTCAGGAAATAAACAACGCAGGAGATAAAGAGTACATTCAATAAAATTACATTTCAGGTTTTATCTGAATGAACGTGTAATATAGGTGAAATGAAATGTGGGTATTGGATTCGAAGAAACCCATTAAAATCGTTTATAGCTTGAAGCTTGAAGAATTAGATAAATGTTTCGCTAAAGATACCTGTGCGTGAATTTGTTGAATCAAGCAGCTCACTTTGAATGCTGCATTAGCAAGTAAAAATGATATCTTTCTGGGTACAGAAGTCGGTCAGATTTCTATCTAATTGACAGCACACATCCATGTTTTGAAAATGTGGCCATTTAAGCGTTAAGAGCGGGAAATTTTTCCCATAGACATCTTACATGAAGACTATATTCTGTAGAGATTTATGTTTCAGACACTCAATATTTAAATTCTTACACCAAGTCTATTTCAGTCAGCAGTTCTACTCATAATCAAATATAGGTTATATCCATGAAAACTTTATGGAATTCAAAAAATTTTTTTTGGTTAGATCTAATAAAGTATTAGCGTATAAGGTGGAATAAATCTGCGGATTGTTTTTATTTAACATCAATATCAGCTTTTAGAGGTTATTTAATGCCTAAATCTAAATATTTTTTGTCATATATATATATTTGTTTTTTAAAATAATAATGATTTCAGTTATATAAAACTTACAATTCACCCATAGATTGAGAGAGAGTGATTGGATTACTACCATTTCTAAGGCTATTTGCACGTAAATGAATATAACATAGCCAGCTTAAACTGGATCTCGGTTTCGAGATTTAAAATTCCGAACCATTGTCTTGTAAGGATACAAAAGGTACTATTCTCCATTTGAGCAAGATAAATTCACGTGGTTACATGACAACTGCTCGTGACGTTATCCTACCCAAGTGCTAGTCACACACTCTTTCAGCTAACAGCAACCGAGGAAGAAGGTTGTTTGCTTCGCCTCGGTCAAAACCCTAGGCAGAATCTGCCTACCGCCATGTGCTGCTGGAAACTAAAACACCTGTTGTCCCGTGGAGACATAAATGAAGCCTTTTGGATATAGATGAATGTGTTCCCTCCAGATATAGAGTCATGACAAAGGCTGAACAGATTTCACTTCAATTTAAAACGTTTTTCTTTTATTTTGGCTGATACTTTGCTTTACTTTAGACATAATTAATATGTATTTCTTCACGTTGAAACAATTGTCTTTTTTATATGTATTATTTTTCTATGTCATAATATAAAGGTCTCTTTTATATGGATTGAAAGAGGAAGAGATTTTATTTCAAAGAAAATATTTCCATACATGTTTCAAGTCACTTATTCATTTTTGAGGCAAATGCTTAGATTTCACTTTCACATAGAAGGATTCATTTTTACGCGATGGTGAGGTAGACTTTTCATTGGTTCTTAAGACATTTCCCGGTTTTTAACACTTTGTTTAATTTTTTTGTCTATATTTTTAGATGAGGTATTTACATTATTTACATTGTTCGGACTACTTTATTGTTATTGTTATATTCACGACGTTTTGGCCGTTGTGCGTTCCGACCTTCATCAGGTGACTGAACCTTTGAACTGCTCTCCTATTTCAATCACTAGGATAGATTATTTTCTTTTCATGTGTCATGCCACTTTCAGATATTTTACGTATTTCCATTTAACTCAACTCCCTAACGTTTTCTTCTAAAAGCGAGGGTTGGATTCAGTGACTTGACCTAAAATGTTCTGAGTTCAATACCTGGCGACAGTCGTAGCGAATGGAAATTTAGAGAGTTGAATTAAATAGATAACTAAGGCATTCGGAAGTGGCATGATTTATGGAACGAGAACAACTTATTCCTTGTTTAGTTTTTTAATGATTCTGTTTTTGATATTCCAATTCACCAGTTTATTTCTTCGTTATAAAAACTATTGATTCTGCGGCCTCGTGAAATAAAGAAAGTTTATTAAATAATTTGTAGACATAGTTACTTGTCTAATTTCAGAGATGAGGTAGTATTTACACTGTTTACATAGTTCTGTCTACTCTCTTTGTCTTTGTTGTCATGTTTACAACGTTTCAACCGTTGTACGCTTCTTCAGGTGACCAAATATCTTTAACGTTAAAAGTAGATAACTACATGGCAGGGAAATCACACATGGAATAAGAATGATATATCACAGTCATCGTCATAAAGGTTTCGGTTCGGAATTCATAACACCTGAAGAAAGACGGGGCGTACATCGAACGAAACATAGTAAACATGGTAATAAAGATGAGGCAATAATCCAAACAATGTAAATAAGGAAACATAGTTACACCCATATTTTTGGTCATGTCAGAATTTTCTAACCGTTGAGAAAAATCATAATGTAAAAGTCATAAATTTAATTACTATATGTTGAGATATTTTACAAATATAAATTACATTTATTAGAATTTATTAGATGGATTAGAATTATGTTTTACGCATTCAGAAATGGTTAAAAATTAATTGACATCTGAGATGGACATGACGATGTGGAGCAAATTGAGTGTCAATCGCGATGATCAGTCACCACCAAGCATTTTCTTTTTGAATGTTCTGAAAGATCACGTTTGCAGTCACAAATCGAAAACAATTACTGAATTAAACAAGAAATATCTGCATACATTTTCTGAAATTTATGTAGAAATCTGTCAGATGATTAGTAGAAGTGTGGCTAGTAGCGTCCAGTGTTGCATAAAGCAAAGAGAGTATTTTGAACAAATTAAATACTTCGTTGGTCATAGCAACTCGTACTGTTTGAATATGATATAATTTTGTCGCAAATATTTTATTCAAATAATTTGATTTAATTTTGCTCAATAAGAGTTAATGAATGAATGATGAGATAGATAGATAGATAGATAGATAGATAGATAGATAGATAGATAGATAGATAGATAGATAGATCTAATGGTAGTTCAGGGATAAAGACCATAGTGTTCAGTAACCTTTGTAAAATTAATATTTTTATATGTGTCTTCAATATGGCAGTAAATGTTGGACAATCTCAACAAAGATTAAATAAAAAGTTGATGCAATTGAATTGTGGTTCTACAGAAGGATGCTGCGGATATCATGGATCGAGCATGTGAGCAATGATGAGATTTTGGAAAGGACAGAACCTAAAAGGAAATTAATACTGAGCATCAGGAATAGAGAGCTAAAGTTCCTAGGACACGCAATGTGAAAGAAGGCCTTGACATTAACAGGCCAGATAAAGGGGAAAAAAGGTACAACAGCAGATAACATATTTGAAGGGCTTGAGACGGTGAATGACAGAACGGGGTTTGTGTAGTGTAACAGGAGAAATATTGCTACAACTCCCAGGGATCGGAAACGTGGAAAGCCATGATCGTTTACGTCCTGAAAAGACAAGGCACATAGAAGAAGAAGAAGAAGAAGAAGAAGAAGAAGAAGAAGAAGAAGAAGAAGAAGAAGAAGAAGAATTTTGGGAAATAAATGTCGGCAACACTTCCCCAGCGAGTGTCTTTAGAAATTGGAGAATGAATGCTAAACTTCAAATCATCATAATTTAAGAAAGAGTGCAGTGCTATATATATATATATATCTATATATTATGCCGTACATATTACCAAGAATATATGTATAAGTGCCAATAAGATAGCCAAATTCTTTTGAACTCAATTTTGCAATGACGAAAGACCATGTATTGATTCTCATACACTAAGCCGCTTTTAACTCATACAATCGATCGAAAGTGCAACCCGGACCGGGTTTGTGGAAATTTTCTCTGTGTTGAAATGCATAAGCGTCGTACGCCCTGGCGCCCCAGAGCATAAAACCGTATTGATGGTGACGGAAAGGAAGTCCATCGATGAAAAAGCGTAAAGTCGACAAATGAGCCGACAGAGTTAAGAATAAGCCTATAGGTTTCTTGCACGACGTTCAGAAAGGGCGAGCCTCCAGAGTCAAGAGATACATTGATCAAAACTTATAGAACGAAAGAGAATTGCTTAAAATGTAAAGCATAAAAGCCACCGGGTACGTATGTGTCCAATAAGGAAATGTTACGATGTTAATTCTTATCGGAAATGTTACGCTCGTCTTTAGAATAGAGATTTCCTTTCGCTACACAGCTGTCCAATGTAAACAGAATATTTTTACAGTGTTAGAAGAACAGAATACGTGCAGGTTCAACTGTATTTAATCCATACAAGAGTTTACTATAGGTGAATGTGTTTTCAGATCCAAAAATTCCTTGAATTATGTTTAGGATCGGTTCTGTTTATTTAACATGATATTCGGCCTTTGTGTCCATGAACAAAGAGATAAAGTTCAACATTTTCGACTTTCAGATATTTAAGATTGATTTTTCCCCAATGAATATTGAATTTTCATATCTAATAGAAATTAGAGTTATACATATGTGAGAATATTCAAGAAATACTTTCCTAAACGCATTTAGCGTAATTGTATGTGTTTTGTGTTTTTTTTTTCTGTTAGTTATTTTTTTTTTTGCGTTTTAATTTTTTTTAACTCCAAGCTTCATCTTTTATTCTTTTCTTTATCTCATTATTCTTTGAATAAATTTTTCTGCAAAATTGTTTTTTCCCAATTACTCTACCATAGGATGTGCGTTATGGTGCAGTGGATATCGGCTCGGAACGAGAAATCGGGGAGCCGAGTTCGAATTCCAGCCGAATTCATTGCATTCACTTACGCGCAAATACCCTTGGGAAAAGTATTTATCCGTCTATTCCTTCCAGTTATGAGATAAATAACAGGACAGATTGGGTTCTATTGCCTTGGTCGGCAACCAGTCTACCGCAGAAAGCAATGGCAAACTACTGCGGGATAATCTTCTACCCAGTCAGTCATGTCTCTTTGGAAACTTGATCGCCCAAGCATGTATCACGTATAGCACTTAACTGACTGACTCTACCATTTTTCTTTTTTTTTTTCAATTTTTAAAGGGTCTTCCATTTTTTTTTACTTCCGTTTTATTCATCCATTAAATTAGTTTACTCATGTTTTCATTAACGTTTAATGCATAAGAATTATTTATTATAGTTTTTTTTCGATATTTGTTTATTGTATTCATTCTTCCATAAACTTTCATCTTACTTTTCTTTTTCTTTACTCAGGATTCATATATCCTCGGTCTTCAGTTGATTATCTCTTTCTTTCTTCTTTCCTTACTTTCATTAACTTATGCTTTATTGTATTTCATTTTAATTTCTATACAACTTTATTTCCAAAGCTGTCATCTTTCTTTCATTAAGTTATTTTCATTTTCATATCCAAGCAACTATATTATATTTTCGGTAAACTTTCGTTTTAGGTGCCGACGGCTTTTTCCCCTTCACATTTATCCAAAATAGCATTATTTATGTGCAAATGTATATGCTGAACTAAAATCAACAATTAGTTATTGAAGAAACCTACAGTTTCGATTTAAGGGTCCATAAAATAATCGAACTATATCTCACAATTTTTCCCTCCCGCAACTCTCACGAAGTAATGTAATTAACTTCTGAATGTCTTTCGGCGTAGGACAACAAATTTCGGTCGATTTTTGGTCGATTTTCTTCCTTTACTGAAACTTTCCGCGATGTACTTCCTGCATGAAAGTAATAAGCGTAGAAATACAATAGCGCATTACTTTCATTACAGGAAGTACATCGCCGGAAATTTCAGTAAAGGAAGAAATTCAACCAAAAGTCGACCGAAATTTGTTGTCCTACGCCGAAAGACATTCAGCAGTAAATTACATGACTGCGTTAGAGTTACGGGAGAGAAAAAGTGGGAGATATAGTTCAGTTTTTATGGACTTTAAAATAAAAGAAGTTAGGTTTCTTCAATAACTAATTGTTGATGTGAGTTCAACATATACATTTACACAGAAATAATGCTATGTTGATAAATTTGAAGGGAGAAAAGCCGTCGGTACCTAAAACGAAAATTTAGCATATTTTCTATATTTTCACTTTCTCGTTGCGATTTTTACTCAAGGTGTAAGAGAAAATTTCACATAATCGAGTATATAATTATATTTTCCTTTCGAATTTATGATTGTCTTTCTCATTTATTTTTCTTTACTTTGTATTTTTCATTTGAATTCTTCTTATAGGTTTTTATCTTTCTGTTTATTTTCTCCAAAATAATGATAATCTATTTGTTACTTGTTAATCTTATTTTTATCTTTCTTTTTTTCTTTTTTCATTACTCTTCTCGTCTACTGATTCGATTCACTAGTTTTCAAACTTCAAGTATGTTTTCCTCCGTTTCACATTTCTTATTTCACTCTTCTTTACTTCTGTCTTTACATAAATCTTTCTTCTCCCAATTGTCATTCCATTTTCTTCCTCTGCAGTTTCTGGGTTTTAATTTTTCCTTCAACACTTCCCAATGTTTTTTTTTTATTTTTCTTTAGCGATCTCGTCTTTCTTTTTTTTTTCTTTCTTCCATTTTTGTTACCTCCCTTTCTTTTTAAATTCATTTAATATTTTTTTGTTTTTTCTCTCTTTTTATTTTTGCTTCTCTCTTTTACTTATCACTTCCATTTTCTTCTATTCTTTACTCAACATACGACCTATGGCCAATTATTATTATTATGTCATTTTTCATCATATTTCGATTTCTGCTATGGTGGCACTATCAACCAAGTATGCGGGAAGACCTAAGGCAGGTCGTGGCGTGTTGTTCTGGCTCCATTTCATGTTTTTTTCTATCTTCCCTATCATCCCTAGCGTTACATAGACAAAGTTTTCCTTAGTGTGTGGGCTGTACTTAATAAGACAGTTTTTTGTATATCTCTTAAGCTGGGGTTTCCAGGGATTCTTTCAATGTGTTATTTTGTTCCATTTTTTATAAGTCCAAGTGCACCTGCTATCACTGGCACAACTCTTGTTTTCAATTTCCACATTTTTTCTATTTCAATTTACAGGTCTTTATATTTTGACAGTTTTTCAAATTTTTCAAATTATTATTATGTCATTTTTCATCATATTTAGATTTCTGCATTGGTCTCACTACCAACCAAGTCTGCGGGGAGACCTAAGGCAGGTAGTGGCGTGTTGTTATGACTCCATTTCATGTTTTTCTATCCTCCCTATCATCCCCAGCATTACATAGATAACGTTTTCCTTAGTGTGTGGGCTGTACTTAATAATACAATTTTTTGTATATCTCTTAAGCTGGGGTTTCCAGGGATTCTTTCAATGTGTTGTTTTGTTCCACTTTTTATCATTCCAAGTGCACCTACTATCACTGGCACAACTCTTGTTTTCAATTTCCACATTTTTTCTATTTCAATTTCCAGGTCTTTATATTTTGACAGTTTTTCAAATTCCTTGATTGCTATGTTACAATCCGCTGGACAAGCCATATCAATTAATAGACAAGTTTTCTCCTTCTGGTTTTTAACAATAATGTCTGGCCTGTTTGCTTCAATTTTTCTGTCTGTGTAGATGGTGTAATCCCATAGAATGGTTACATCTTCTATTTCTGTAACCGGTGCTGGATGATGTTCATACCAGTGTTTGTTTACAGCTTTTCCATAATGTTTGCACATTGCCCAATGTAAATATTGCCCAACTCTATCGTGGCGATTTTTATATTCGTTTGGGGCAAGCACAGAACAGTCTGAGATTAGGTGGTCTATTGTTTCTTGGTGTTTATCACAAAACCTGCATTTTGGATCCATTATTATTATTATTATTATTATTATTATTATTATTATTATTATAAACGTTGTATTTATATTTCTTTTTATGCATTACTTTCACGTCATTTCTGTGTTACACAGCATTCTTACTTTTTCTCTCTCTTTATATATATATATATATATATATATATATATATATATTGTCATCCGCCTACAGATCTGTTTCATTGTATCACAGCTCATCAGTACGGTTAGACAGCCGGTTGCTTTTACTCAGGATTGAATCCTGACCGAATTGGCGTCAGTCGGCGATTCTACATCTGAGCTATATTGAAGACCTGACATTACATAGCAATCCAGTACACTCTTCTTTGTTTCTATCAAAATTGTCCTGTTTCTTAATACGTTACAGAACTTCTGGAATTTTTCCTTCATCATGCCAATTCGCCTTCGGATCAATGTGTCGCCCTTCCGTCTTTTGTTATATCATTTCCCAGGATTATACATTTTAGTAGCTGCTTGATTTTAGTACCCCCGACCTGTATTTGGCATATTAGGCTACCCTTTTTGGTAATGACCATACATTCGGTTTTTTTGCAGTTTATTTGTAGTCCTTTCTTGTCACACTCTTCAGCTACCTTCTGTAGGATGTCTTGTAGTTTCCATTCTGTGTCTGCTATCAGCACTGTATCATCTGCGTACCTTAGGTTGTTTAAATTGTGTCCTCCGATGACGAATTCAGGCATAACTTCTGGGTCCTCAAACTATTCTCACTGTACAGATCCGGTGAAAAGACACAGCCTTGTCTTACGGCCCTTTCTATCTTTGTATATCTACTGAATTCGTTACCTGTCCGTATACATGTAGTTTGCTGTCAGTAAAGATTCCTGATTACTCTTAAGTCTTTCCCAAATATCTCAAGGCTGCCGAACATCACCATCAATTCCTTGTGGCGTACTTTGTCAAATGCCTTTGCATAATCAATAAAGCGTAGATATAAGTCTTTCTTCATTAGTATAGCCCTTTCACAGAGCATCCTAATCATAGATATGACGTTCCTTGTTCCAGTGTCTTTGAAGAAACCGAACTGTTCTTGTCTTATCTCCGACTTGATTCTGCTTCTAGCTCTATTCATCAGGATTAGGACGATCAATTTTGTTACATGGCTCATTAAACTGATGGTTCTGTTGTGTTCGCACTTGTTTGCTCCTAACTTCTTAAGTACTCCTATGAAGGTCGACTTGCTGAGGTCATCTGGTATTACACCACTATTATAATTTCACTTTTTATTTCTGTAATTTTCTCTATACCTAATTCCTCCAGGGCTATCGACAGCTCTATGCCATCTGGTCGAGCTGCTTTGCTTCTATTCAGTTTATAGATTGCAGTTTATAGATTCAGTTTATAGATTGCAGACTGTAATATTTCCGGTCCTCATCTTTGTGTATTATCGGTTGCTCTCTCTTGTCGTGGAAAAGATATTTTATATATTCTTCCCATCGTTGGAGTATTTCCTCTTTCTCCAATATGATTGTTCCATCCTTGGATTTTATACATCTTGTTGACGAGCAGGTTTTTGTCCTTTCAGTTCTGTCATTTCTTTATGCATATCTGCTTTATTATTCCTGTTCAATCTCTCTGCTTCTGCACATTTGTTATTGAGCCATTTTTCTTTATCCTGTCTACATTTTCTTCTTATTTTTTGTGTTGTTCCCAGCACTCCATTCCATGTTTTGATATCATTTTCTGCCTCCTTTGCATCATGTCCAGAATCTCTTCAGTCAACCACTCGTTTTTTCTTCTGCACCTAATTTCCTTTAGGGCAATGTTATTTGCGGATGTCACTATTGCTTCCTTTAGCGAGTCTAATTTTGAGTGTCCTTTTCTAATTTAGTCTTCCTATTTGATTTTCACGCTGTTGGTGTATTCTTTCTAAAGGTTGAGGTCATTTACAAGTACGTTGTATTTCAGTTTTGGTGCTGCACTAGGCTTCAATTCTCGCAATATAACGTAATATACTAAATTCAGCCGAGTTCTAATTCCAGTTGAATTCATTGCATTCATTTACACGCAAATATCCTTGGCAAAGGTATTAATCAGTTTCTTACCTTCAGTTATGGGTTAAATAAAGGACAGATTGACTTCTATAGCCTTTGCTGGCAACCAGTCTACCCCAGAAAGCAATGGCAACCTACTGCGGGATAATCTTCTGCCCAGTCAGTCATGACTGTTTCGAGACATGATCGCCCAAACGTGCATCACGTATGGCACTTAACTGACTGACTAATAATATAGTTATTTATGAATAAAAAATATTGTTAAAAAACTTATTCCACAAACAAGTTGTGCTAATATTTTAGTTTAAGTCATACAAAAAATTATTAATTCGTTTTGTATGGAGTTACACCCATTTATATGTTCTATAGTGTAAAATAATCTTTTAAATTATAACAATTTATTTTTAGATAATAGGTGTTTAATGATATCAATCTTACTAAATTACCATTAGATAAGGAATGAAGTGCTGGATTCATTCATCATATCCCAAGGATATTTTGCGCGTAAGTGAATATAAGGAACACGACTAGAATTAGAACTCAGCTCTCTACTTAATTCAAGCCATAATAACCGTACACAAGAAGAAGCCCAGAAAAAATAAAAAAGGAATAAATAAGAAGGCTGTGTGTGTACGTGACAGAGACAGAGAAAGAGAGATAGGGAGAGAGAGAGAGAGAGAGAGTAGAGGGAGAGGGTAAGAGAAAAAGAGAGACATAGTAAACAGAGGCTGTTAGTGTTGTTGAGAACGAAATCTACTTACACCACTCGCACATCCAAGCTTATAGCCCTTGTTATGCCTAAACGGTTTATCCTTGTAAATTTTAACCAGGCTCGACGTTACTTAACTTCGTACGGGAACTGATTTTTCTCTGTGATATTGGCGTAAACTACATAAAAAATACTGATAAGTATTATATAATGATAATAATAAAAAAAATAAGAGTTTCTTTTATTAAAACGATACTACTGAAGATCTTTCTTTCCTTAAATGAGAAATACATATCTTCTGTGTCCACTAATAATAGAAGTCAATTTTCTTTGTATAACCCTCAATATGGTTAGCTTTTGAACAATAACATATTTCACTATTGAAATAAATGAGAATTTATTTCTATTTTAATCTCTATAAAACTTTATAGAATTTTTCATAAAAATTCTTTATTCCGTCGTGGAAAACGAAATTCTTCATTTTTTCCCTTCATATAATTCGTTTTTCTCTATAAATTTATATGTGGTAAGATAATAGGTAAAAAAACAAATCCCTTCTCTGCTTTGATAGAGATAAATTGATTTTTAGTTGTTATACACACAATCTTTATATTGAATGCATGGTGATGGATTGTTCTCAGATGACATTTCCTATTTGTCAATACTCACAGGATATCTCGGAATAATCCACCCAAAAGATTGTATTGCTAACAGCGTAAGATGCACATGACCTGGTGGATTATAAGGTGCGTTAAGCTATATTCTCCGAGCGTAGTCATTTTGATAGAATTTGAAGGAGAATTGATGATGTTGATAATAATAATACTGGTGGTAGTGGTAGAAGTAAAAAGAACATAAGGATGACGAATTAATCATGATGATGATTATCTTATTGCCATATCAAAACTTCATACATTTTCCTTTGGTTTATATGTAACCGTACACAAGAAGAAGCCCAGTAAAAATAAAAAAGGAATGAATAAGAAGGCTGTGTGTGTACGTGACAGAGACAGAGAAAGAGAGAGAGATAGAGAGAGAGAAAGAGAGAGTAGAGGGAGAGGGTAAGAGAAAAGGAGAGATATAGTAAACAGAGGCTGTTAGTGTTGTTGAGAACGAAATCTATATATATATATATATATATAAATGAAAACGTAACGATGAAAATATTTGCTACGTTCAAAATATTAATTTAAAATAGTGCTCAATAAAAATAGAGTAATAAATATTTATTAGAAATCATACTTTAGTATATGTACAAACTACAATCTACTACAAAATTGTACCTTTTGTTTCGACATCAAAAGAACAATTTGTCAATATGTAGTAAATAATGATGGTAATAAACGTTATTTTCTTTTAAAAAATTACTTTTATTACCATCATTAACAACTACCTGATGATTCTTCTTTCAATATCGAAACAAAATGTAAGAATTTGTAATAGATTGTAGTTTGTACATTTTCTAAAGTATATTTTATAATATATATATATATATATATATATATATATATATATATATATATATATATAACGATTTGTACCCACAGAAAGTACTAATGGCTTTAAAAAGAACAGACGTCATATCATTTAAACCCGAGGAACCTTTCGGCCAACTCTTATCAAGGGTTCACGTTGGCTTTAATTTTAAGGGAATTAAGGAAAAGGACAAGGCTAAATAAATTAAATTGCTTACAATGCTGGGAGATGATGGAACTCGTTTAAAAATAAATTTATTGAAAAAAACACATAAAATGTAAGTGGGGTGTACACATGTAATTCCACAAGAGTGTTTAAAATGAAAAAATGTTACACTCACAGACTCACCAGCAATTGTAAGGAGCCTAAAAATTGCTCTTTCTGTCTGCACAGGCTCGGCTGTTGAATTTTCAAGCAAATTGCTTCCAAAATACGTAGACCGTGGAGATTGAAAGGGATTGATGTCTCCCATTTTTAGATGTCCTTGTTCAGCGGCGGCACGGTGCTTTCGTGACTTCTGTTTTTCGAAAAACAACTTTCACAGGTTTGTATACTAATTGGAAATCGTTTGTCCCTAAGTCTCGTAAACTGGGTTTGATAGAAACCTTGGTCCACCGTGCCTTGAATATTTGTTCTCCTGAATGTTTAGAAAGCGAATTAATTCGCTTGCAGGAGATTTTCGAAGGCAACGGGTACCGGGTTAATGTGGTGAAACGGGTAGTTGATCGCAAGATCAAACGTTATAAAGAACCTAAGGTTGAAGGACCTAGCCGCTGTCACTTGTATCTGAAAATACCCTGGCTTGGTAGAAGATGTCAAACTGTAGCCGACAAATTTTCGGCACGTGTTTCGTCCTGTTATTTTGCGGTCCAGTTACGTGTTGTTTTTCAGACTAGACCTGTGTTTCCTTCCTTCAGTAAAGATAGGTTGTCCTATTTTCAAAAAAGTTCCATTGTTTACAAATTTAAATGCTGTTGTGATGCGGCATACATAGGACGCACCGATCTGAGGTTGGAGACGCGGGTTTCACAACACGTCCCCGCTAATACACGTTCCAGTGGCTCTCTCAGACCTATAAGAACAACACAATATGTTCTGGTTTCCCCTATCGGCCGACATCTTTTGGACAATCAAGTGTGTGCCTCGGCATATGAGGACAGCTGGTTTACCGTCTTGCACAGCGCTCGGTCTACACATCATCTACGTATTTTGGAAGCAATTTGCTTGAAAATTCAACAGCCGAGCCTGTGCAGACAGAAAGACCAATTTTTAGGCTCCTTACAATTGCTGGTGAGTCTGTGAGTGTAACATTTTTTCACTTTTAAACACTCTTGTGGAATTACATGTGTACACCCCCCTTACATTTTATGTGTTTTTTTCAATAAATTTATTTTTAAACGAGTTCCATCATCTCCCAGCATTGTAAGCAATTTAATTTTTTTTACCTTGTCCTTTTCCTTAATTCCCTTAAAATTAAAGCCAACGTGAACCCTTGATAAGAGTTGGCCGAAAGGTTCCTCGGGTTTAAATAATATGACGTCTGTTCTTTTTAAAGATATATATATATATATATATATATATATATATATATATAGAGAGAGAGAGAGAGAGAGAGAGATTATGATGTGTGATAGAAAAAATTAAGAGAAAGCTCGCAATAAAAATTGGAGAAAACCATGCATATAAAGAAATATATGAATGAAACACTGAAAATAATAATAATAATAATAATAATAATAATTTTGATGATCATGATACTGCCATAGAGGGATGATGATGGTGATGATGATGATGAAGATGTTGATCATAATGGACAGCGAGGAATCAGAAAAAGAAAGAAAGAAAAGATAAAAAAGAAGAATTAGATTAGAAGGAAATGTTAATTATGATGATGTTGATCTTGATCATGATCATCATTATATTCATGATACTAAACATACGAGGGATGATAATGATTTTAATGATGATGAAGCCCAGCGATTCTAAATATTGATAGGTGTTAAAATGAAAAAAATTATCAGAGCCGTGATCAGCTATTTTCCTGAAAGAACCGGACTCAAAACACGACAGTTTGCGAGTAGACAATATATAACGAATCAATTTGTCTTCAACAAAAGTCTAGAGTATAAAATATTATAAAATATATAATCGGAAAAACATATATAATGCATATATACAGATGAAATATATAATATATGTAATAAAGTATCTAATACTTTGTCATACTATTGTCTGAAATTGAAAAATCCTCGGAGGTCTTCAGAAAACAATACTGCTATAAACATATCAACAAAACGAATAAAGAATTTCATTTCCAAACAAAGCTTAGTATATATATATATATATATATATATATATATATATATATATATATATATATTAATGGTGTCCTTTTGGTACTGCCTTTTATTTTATCTTATTTTATCAATCTGATATTTGTTTCGAGAGTGTACTCAACATAAATAGAAATACTTTTTAATATTTAAGAGTTTTGAAAATCTAGTCATCTTCAAATCTGTTAATTCAATGCAACTGTCTTAAAGTCTTTTCATTTTCTAGAAATGTTCCGTACTGATTTTTTTTTCAATACCAGCAGCATTATTATATTTTTCAACGTACAAGTCAACAAAAGGTTTCATTTTTAGGTGTGCTTTCAAACGAAAGAAGAATATTACAAGGAGCTATGTCGGGTAAACATATTTTATGGGCACACCGCCGGCCTGTCTGGGACTGCACATTATTGGATGCTTAATACTGGGTGAGCTTCGACGTTATTTTTTTTTTTTTAATCATTTCACCCCGAGCAAGGCGGAAACACCACTAATTAGAAAAGAGTGAGGAGTACAAAATAGTTAGAAAGGAACAATAGAGAGCTGAGAAAGCAGGTGCGATGACAGATACATAGGTGGAGAGAAAGGGAAGGTTACACAGGGGAGGGGAGAGACTAGAGGCCAGTGGTTAGTAGATGAGTATTGACTTTGCATTTAAATTTCTGGAGGTTGTAGCCGTCAGGAAAGCAAGAATACGGGAGCGAGTTCCACAGGCAGCAAGTGCGAGAGAGGAAGCTGCAGGAGTAGAATTGTCGTCTGCATTTGGCTAACCTGACTGT